>JAMQGT020000206.1:7500-158252 GCA_024447675.2 Pterophyllum scalare
GGATTTATTTTTACTAAAAACGACCCCCTTTGATCTGCTGTACTTGCCATCCTTAGCTTACACTGCTCGCCTCTGCCACAAAGAATGAGTCACCACAATTTTAAGCTCATGCATTTTACCTCCATATAAATGAGTATGTAAACTATTAAAAGTTGTGCCCAAGCTTGCCAAAGAAAATGCACAAAAAATTAAAAGTTCAAGCTTTTTTTTTTTAAAGTCACAATTAAGGCTGCATTTAAGGATTCTGTTCTAATATTTTAATTTGAAAAGAGTTATTCCCCCAAAACCCTTCCTTTTCCTCTTAAAATCTAATGTATTTCAGTTTAATTCAGTGCCCAACTTAAGAAGCCCAAAAAAATTTCACATCCCACACCCCAATTTTTAACACCTGAATTTGAATTTTAAATACATTTTAAATAAAGGTTGTTCCAGTGTGAGGCATAAGCAAACTCTTGTTTATTTTCCCATCTAAAACAAACTTCACATATTATTTCATATTAGGTTGTGGATGGTTGTCTTTGTCTCTGTGTTAACTCCATGATGGGCTGGTGACCTGTGTTTGCCTCTCAGCCAGTGAGATTGTCTGGCACCCTGGTTGGATAATCAGTTAGAAAATGGATGAATGTCTGTCATTCATGGTGCAGTCAAAGAAAAAAATAACAGAACATAAAAAAAAAAGTTGCATGTTGGGTTTCCCCTAGGTGCTCTGGCTACTCTGCTCCCACAGTCCAAACACATGCATGTTAGGATAAGTAGTGATTCTAAATTGGCCGTAGGTGTGAGTGTAAATGATTGTGGCTTGCTCTGTTTCACCCCTGCAGCAGACAGGTGACCTGCCTTTCATCCTCTGCCAGCTGGGGTAGGCTCCAGCCCCTCCGCAACTCAGAATTGGATTGGAGGAAGAAGTAAAAACCAAGAAAAACAACACCACCACATAGCTTGCATATTTTACATGCTTTTATTTTTCACACCTGGATTACAGTAGCCTATTTACACAACTTAACAAAAAATATCTTGAACAACTGCAGACTTTGCAGAACCCAGCTGCCAGCTGCCTTAACTAGAACAAAGAGATGGGATCACATCACTCCCATTTTGGCACCTTTACACTGGCTTGCAGTAGGTTCTTTCATCTGTTCCAGTAGCCCGGTGGGAAACTAAATGGGACAGAGCATTTGGAGTCAAGGGCTGGAGGCTCTGCCCAATTAAAAAAAATAGTAATAATAATAATAACATATGGAACAGAAATAGAGGTCTCCTGGCTGACAAACCTGTGACTTACTCCACCATCAGCCCTGCCAACCTCCTAAAGTAGAACTTGCAGCCTTTCAAGAGGACTGTGATGCATCCAATATTGCCACTTCAAACAGGTACACCCTGTGCATATCTCGGTGATGCCATGGACATCTGACAGACAGACAGTATTTGATGTCCTACAATGACAAGACTGCCTTGCATCCCTAACAAAGAAAAACAGGACACAGCCATGAAGTTTGAGGTGACAGAAATTCTCTCTCTCTTTTCTTCGTTCTTAAGCTTCACAGGTTTGTTTTTATTTATTTATTTATTTATTTATTTTTAAGCCTGTCATGTCTGGCAGTTTTCACAATCGGAAATCGTTCTTAAGCTTCACAGGTTTTGTATCGCTAATAGTTCTGAACAAGTTAAGAGCCCAGATATTCCCCTAGAAAATGGACCCAACACCCTTTAGAAGTGTCCCCATTATGGCTCGTTGTACTCAATAACCCCAGAATCTCTCAGCTATATACCCTCTTGCTTTCCAAGTCTCTCTCAGCTATTAATGGAGTGGCTCCAGAAATAAAAAGGACCTGTAACATTTTCCCTGATGTGCTTTAGAAATGTGCAAATATTAAACCAGAGAAAGGAACTGCTGCCAGTTAAATGAAAAACTCTGCATCTCTGGACTTGCTCTTACAACTCTGAAGCCTTAAATAGTCTAGACACATAAAGGGTTAAAAGGATTTCGTCCAGAAGTCAGTCAGACGGATGATCAAGTTAACCGGCTTGATTGAGAAAAGTCATGTCTGTTTAGTGTCTCCTGTAAGCGCAGACATATGCTCCCTCATCTGTAATTGGCAGTGGTAACTATCATGTGAGCGCGTGCCTACAGTGCTGGATGTTTGCTCATGTGCGATGAACAGTACCCTCGCAAATACTGCAATTGTAATCACGCAGACTGCATGTGTGAAAGCGTGTGAGTATTTGAGCGTGATCTGGAGTATTTGAGAGTTTTTATGTGTATATGAGAAACAGATAGAAGGCAAATGTGTGTTCCTGTGTGTGTGTGTGTTCCTGTGTGTGTGTGTGTGTGTGTGTGTGTGTGTGTGTGTGTGTGTGTGTGTGTGTGTGTGTCGCGTGCGTGCCTGCACTCTGCCTGCACTATTTGGCATTTCTCAAGCAGCTGTCAGCTTCTGCCAAAGTGTTTCAGCTGACTGATCCCTAAACTGGGCCAATAAGTTCCCACACAAAACCCCACAATCCCCACACACGGTTATATTGCTGCATCCATCTCAAAACATCGCTCTTAATCCTGCCATCCAGTCTAATCATTCCTCTTTTCCCCCCACTGTGTTCCCATACTTTTCCAACCCTCACTCATTTGTGTTTTGCTCTTAAGAAATTATGACGTCACTTAAAGTGTTACTGATGCTATAAGTCTACATACCAAACACTACTCATTTCTGCAAGTGCCCCAAAATGACTAGTGACATTTTAATTTAAACAGCCTACACTTCCTTCTACTCTACTGTAAAATAAAACCACCAACACTAGTTGCTCTTCTGTTGTGTGTTGTGCATGCAGTGTTTTTAATATTTGCTATAGAAGCAATATGTCTAATTTCTGTGATCTGTGTGCCTATATATAATATAAAACTTTATGAATAGGCTGTATGTGGGGGGGGGGGCATGTGATCACATTGGGGTGTCTCCAGCACATCCATGAACCTGAGACCCCTCCCACCCCCACCCCTGCAAGGGCAGCCAGCCCATTACACTAATTAACTAGTGAGGGGGGTTGATGGGATGGAGAGAGGAAGAAGGAATGGAAGAGGGCTGAGAGACAGAGGCATGAAAGATACAGAAAGTGGTTTTGAGT
Organism: Pterophyllum scalare; assembly: GCA_024447675.2. Taxonomy (NCBI): domain Eukaryota; kingdom Metazoa; phylum Chordata; class Actinopteri; order Cichliformes; family Cichlidae; genus Pterophyllum; species Pterophyllum scalare. The sequence goes on from JAMQGT020000206.1 coordinate 10,618, forward strand.
GCGAGAGGAAAGAGAGATGGAGGTTAGGTTTTGGGGGTGGGAGTGGTGTTGGGGGGTGACTTTTTCTGCAGAGGCAGCAAGTGGGTGGGGGCCATTGCCTTCCTTCCTGCCGTTAATCCCTGAGTGACTTTCGCTGCGTACAGTAAGGAGCGCAGTGCAGCCCAGTGCCCCTGCAAATTAATCTAGCAAAGAGCCTGGGATGTTGCCCCACCCACCCACCCCCCGCTTTCTATCTCCCCTCCTCCACTTCCCATTGCCTGCTAAAAGACTTGGGAAGGAGAGAGAGAAAGGGAGAGAGGGAGGAGAAGGAGGGAGACGGAGATAAGCTGCTGCTGTATTGTCCAATGAGTGGAGAAAATGTGGCGGAGAGAAGGCAAAGGGGACAAATGCGTGGAGGAGGGAATGACAGGAGGTGGTGAGTACGGAAGGAGGGGTGAGAGATGGGGGGGTGGAAGAGATAAGGAAGCCAGCGGGCTACTTCAAGCGCAGCAAAGGATGACCGTGCGCCCTTGCTCCAGTGACATCACTCAGGAACATGGTGATGTCACTGATTGCGAGGAGCTTTTCTGCCACTTTATCATGATGTCATTTTTCCTCCAGCTTTTGGCCTCCCATCATTACAAACACGTGTGTCATTCTAAAGGTCCCCTATGATTCACTTTTAATGAATGGGCCTCATGATCTTAACTTCACAGTCCCAGCTCACATCAAATTTATTAAAGGAGTAGTTTTTGAAAAAGTTCTTTGCTTTCTTTCTCTGAGTGAGATTAGACAAAGCCGATGAAGAGTTTCAGTCATGCTTAATCCAACTTAGTACTAACGCTAAAGGAAGGAGAAACTGGCCAGGCTGTTTCCTTACCATACTGATGATTCTGAATCTTTCTAAAAAAAATTAGATGAAGGAGGAAAAGAGAGATATGTAAGTCACCAACTCTGAAAGACACAACACACTTAAATTAACACTGATTTTTAAGAAGTCATCTAAAATTCCAATCATGGTGCTGAAGCCTGCTATAAAATATAACAAATGGGTAAATAAAAGGACTACCATGTGCTATTTAAGAGGTATTTTTAAGCAGCAATAAAAAACTAAGAATTATATAATGTTTCAAAGATGCACGGTTCACTGAGAGCTGACTTTTTTGACCACTTCAGGTATTTAAGTTCCACTGTCACACTGGCAACTATCAGTCACTAGAACAAAATGTGTACTCCCCATCTGGCAGGTGGGGGAATACACATTTGGTGGTTGCTGGCTGTTGCAGTGAATTTGATTGCTAGAAATTAAGTCATGCAGGCCTAGAGACCAGTCAGTGATAAGTCACTGGGGGAGAAAGTCTGTCCCCTTGACTGTATGTTAAGTAGTTGCTGGAGGTTACTGGCAGTCACTAGGTGAAATCAGTTGCACAGAGGATGCTGCACCAACTGCCTCCTTTTGACTGATTTGGGTGCTAGAATATTGCCACTGTCGCCCGTAGTTTGCATGGAAGAGGCCGACCTGTCTGCAAGCACTCACCTACTACTCGCCTTCAAAGTAAAATTTGCACCTCTTGAAATGTATCGGTTGCAGGGGCGCAACTTTTACTTTGAAGGCAAATGGTCTCTGTTTCCAGTTTGCTTTTTCAAGTTTGCCTATTGCTTAGCGAGTACTTGGCAAAGTACATCTTTCATGCAAACTACAGGCAACCATGGTATTCTACTAGCGACCAAAATAATCACCAGGTTTTTGGTGTAACTGAATCATTTCACCTAGCGACTGCCACCAACCACTTGCCAATTGGTTGAGATCTTAGGGTACATTTGGAGATGTGTTTTCGCCAACCTGGGGAATATTTGTGTCTTTAGTAACCATTTAGTTAATACTGCATCTGTGTGCTCTTTGGTGTTGGACAGTTACTGCATACAGAAATATTTTTAATTTCTGAGAATGGATGCCTGCAAATGAGACTGATGATATTGGTAGATGAATATCAGAACACCATAAACAAAATAAAAAAGACCTGAAAGAAGAAAAATACTGTCACATTAATGTAAAGGCCAGTACTTATTTGTGTAATATTCTCTGTGATGGAACTACTATAACAACATTTTCAGAGGCAGAGTTATTTCAAGCAGTCCATTTTTAAAATACAATTCTTCCATTTGTGTAGGAATGATACATCTTAAAAAGTGCCCAAATTAAAGATTTCAATCGGTTATCTAGGCAGTAGTGCGAGCCAGGACTAGCTATTGTGGAAAAATGGGACTGCTCCAAGGAATAACTATCGTTTTGTTAACTGTGGTGCATTTTATTCATATCATGTACTTGAATAACAATGAGTCTGAATCTGGCTTGTGACCTTTACTACCTGCCATCCCCTCGCTCTGTCATATCTTTTTCTGCTTGCCCCTTGCTGTTTAACAGAGCAGTTCATATTAGAAAATCTTGGTTCGCTGTTATTCTGATTTTTTCACCCCTTGACTGTGACAGCCTACTGAACTGGCACTGATGAAACTAAAGCCTTTGTATAACGCAATGCCACAAGGCTGCATCTTTTGAGGAATGAGGCAGTGGCTGCAGTGCTTTGTAGCTGCATTAGCTCACTAAAGAGAGGGTGGGTGGTGCTGTTAAAGATGGAGTTCAGCTTAATCCTCATCCTCTATTCTGCTGCCTCAAGGGTGTCCACGCAGAACCAGCCCATTTTCTTTTGCTACTTCATCAGTCTGTTTGTACGCTGTGTATATCACACATTTATACAAAAAAAAAGTTTTCTTTGGCTGCTGCTTTTTCATTCATTTTGAGTCCAGTCTGTACCTAACCATTTTCAGAGCAATGCTAGTTTTGTTGGTTAAGCCACTTAACCCTGTCCTATGAATCATTCAAGCATCAAAAGCCACATAACTCAAGGGATGAACCAGTGTTGTGTGTACACATATTGTAAAGGACAACTCTAATTTTAAACTGTATCTTTAGCCATTTTGTTACTGCAGCCTGTCGCAAAAATACATCAATTATTCCCATTTATTTAGCCGAATCTGCAAAAACTGCAAATTGAATTGCACCAATAAGGCGCTATTAGCTGAACACTTGGCATATCTCAGCATGGTGTGCAGTGTGTCCTTAAATTTTTTTGAGGAAACTACACAAGTTAAGGACAAAGTGAAGAAGTGTCAGGCCTAAAAAAGCAGGTGAACAGTATCTGAAAGTGACGTCTTAAGAAACAGGAGAAAATCCAGCAAAGACCTGACAGGACCTGAGAGATGCATCTGACCCTTTAGTTGATCCATCTACTGTTCACTGGAACCTCATCAGAAATGGTCTCAGTGAAGGGGTGGCTGTCAAAAAGCCTATCTTAAGGGATGGAAACAGGGAGGAAAGGCTGAGGTATGCCACATTACAAAAGAACGGGACTGAAAATCACCTATCCGGAGGAGGTCAGGAGAGAGGTGCAACAGTGAGTGTCTACAGTCGTCTGTAAAACATGGTGGAGGCTCTGTCATGGTGTGGGGCTGCATTTCAGCCAGTGGTGTTGGAGATCTTGTCAAAATTGATGGACTTAAGAAAACAGAAAAGTACCGTCACATTTTGATCCACCACGTAGGACCATTTAGAAAGAGTTTGACTGACAATAGCTTCATTTTTCAGCATGACAATGATCCCAATTACACTACCAATGCTGTAAACGTATATCTGAATAAAAAAACACACACAATGGAACACGATCAGTCATGGATTGGCCTCCCCAGAGCCCGGACCTCAACATTATTGAAGCCGTGTGGGATCATCTTGACAGAGAACAGAACAAAAGACAGCCAACATCCAAAGAAGAGCTTTGAATGTCCTTCAAGAAGCCTGGAGAACTATTCCTGAAGACTATTTAAGGAAATGACAAGAAAGATGCCTCACAGAGTTCAGTCTGTGCTGAAGAATAAAGGTGGTCACACCAAATATTGACTTTCAAGCTTGTTAGAACTGTACAAACTCTTTTTTGTGTTTTGTTCTGTATTTCTATGTACTGGATGTTTGTAGGTTTCAGTAGGTCACTGTAATTATTTCCTATTTTCCTTACAAATATGTAAAGAAACAAGGGGTGGCTCAAGATTTTTGCACACTACTGTAGGAGATAATATAAGAACAGAAGAAAAAAAAATCACAAAAATCCATCTATTGACTCATTGATCTGTTTGCTTTTTATTCCTCTTTATTCCTTTATCGTCCCATTTACTTTCATTACGTACTACACTTTCTGTACACTCAAACCTCTGCGTTTAACTCATACATCTTTATCAGTGGCAGCTGCTACTCTTCTTCAGGGGGACTACAATAACCAAGCAATGTACTGTTATGGCCAGCCAAGGAATGATGATAAACGATGATAGTACTAAACAATCTCCTCAATATCCTCTTTCATTTAGTAAGTTACCCCTGAGGCCAGCTGATGATTGTTGAGCTCCATACTACAGCGTTTAGCCCAGGGGCTCACGCACGGCTCGCCTACACCGAGCTTGACTGACCTGATATCTCACGAGGATCCCAGGTGGTTCCCTCATTTATGCCTGTGCTGATTGCCAGGGTGAGAGAGGGGCCAGCATTTGTTTTATCCTACTATGTGAGCAATCATGAGCTGAATCAAGTCAGCTGAAAAATCATGCACTCAACAGCTGAACTTCAAACCCACATGCACAGACGCATAGCTTGCAGCAGCCTGTTGGATCATGCGATCAGGCATTAGACCGTGCGCACGTAAAAGACAGGCCAACCCAGAATGAGGAGTGCAATGACCGAAAGAAAACAGGCCCCTTGTCACCATCACATTGCTGTCAAATTGTGTTTCTGCTCTTGCTACCACCAGCTTCAAATCTCTGTTTCCATTACATTTGGGGGGGGGGGCAAAACTAAATTAATGCCACTTGAAAGAGTTGGAGTAAGAAGACTGAAAATGATAAAATGTTTTTTTTTCACATTTTACAATCTCACTGGGCATTCTGTATAATGACAAATAAAGGCATTCTATTCTATTCTAGTTTGTAGTGAAATTATCTTTAATTCCCCTACATTAAAATGCACACAGAGTACAGGTTTATGTCCTTAAACTGCAAAGTGAAGTGAGAGGAAAGTAAATGCCAACTTCTAAAAAAGGATAAACAATCACTAACAATGCAGGGCGAGGTTATTGTATAAAAAAGGGAGAAAATCTCACTTAGCAACTTAAATAAAAGAGAAATTCATAGCTGTGTTGAGCGTCACTCAAAGTTCTTGCACCAACATGACCCTTTGGCTTGTTTTCATGCTTCTGTTTTGTTCACTGAGACTAGGAAGGACACAAAACTGTCAGATTTCTCCAAGTTACATTTTGAAAAGGTGCAATCCGTGCACTCATTAAACAGACAAACAAAATAACCCAAGGACAAAAAGAAATAATTTACATGTTGGCCTAAGTGAATATTTAATTCCCTTCTTTGTGTATTCTATTACCCTCAGGAGTGCTGAGACAAAACAGGTCAAAACAGAAAAACTTTTAAAGTTGCAAAGAGCTGCTGTTTCTTATTAGATGAAATATACCAATCAAAGATAACATTATGACCACTGACAAATGAAGTGGATAACACTGACATGGCACCTGTTAGTGGGTTGGATATATTAGGGAGCAAATGAACATTTTGTCCTCACAGTTGATGTGTTCTAAGCAGGAAAAAACAAGCAAGTGTAAGGATTTTAACAGGTTTGACAAGGGCTCAGTTGTGGTGGCTAGACGATTGGGTCAGAGCACCTCCAAAACTGCAGCTCTTGTGGGGTGCTCCTGGTCTGTAGTGGTCAGTATCTATTAAAAGTGATCCAAAAAGTGTAAAAGTGGTCCAGCAGACAAGCTACTGTAGCTCAAATTGCTGAAAAAGTTCATGCTGGTTGTGATAGAAAGGTGTCAGAACACACAGTACATTGCAGTTTGTTGTGTATGGAGCTGCGTAGCTACAGACCAGTCAGGGTGCCCATGCTGATCCCTGTCCATCACCAAAAGCGCCAACAATGGGCACAAGATCATCAGAACTGGACCACGGAGCAATGGAGGAAGGTAGCCTGGTCTGATTATTTTTTTTACATTATGAGGATGTATGTGCAACACAACACAATACTAGGCAGACGGTCATGATGTTGTGCTTGATCGGCGTACATTCCAGTATCTGAATGTAAATTAAAGAATTCTCACAGGTAATAATTTGAATACAAATGAAGTGTTTCAAAAGACACGATTTTAGTTCTTTATACCAATCAGCAGTTTACAGAAAATTTATGTCCTCAGGCTCTTAAAGTTTGACTTCTTGAAAAAGACAACTTTACTCGTTTGAACAAACTAACCCATTCATATAAATTAAGTAACCTTCACAATTGGAGCAAATAACCTCCAGAAACTACTCACCAACCCATTATGGAATACAGCCAGTGGTGGCCAGGGGATTCCTGACCCACCTCTAAGCTTGTGTGACTGGGACTTCAATCTATCTTGCAGCAGCTAAAACAAACGGCAACTGGTTGGGAAAATACACCTTTTCCCCTTTTGACTGGTGATTAGCAGATGTTTGCCAACTGGCCTGTCTGCCTGTGTGACTGGTGCCTTTGTTGCTAGGGTATAGACTTAAGATTGATATTGATCTTCTCTTCTTATTACTTCTGAAAATGTCAACTACACTAATAACAAGAAACAAAATTTTGTTTGCATATTGCTGACATGCTAAATAAAGTGAGGAAAATACATTTATTTTTTATATTTTCAAAGTCATCATTCAGCAAACAACAAACACAATTTCGGAACATTATCAGTCCATTAAACGGTTGATGTCAGCAGGGTTCACGTCCTTGATGTTGCCAGATTGGTGATAAAGTCACATGACTTTCAAGTGTGAGACTAGTTTGAAACTTCTCTTTTGAAATACATTTCACTTCAATTAAATTTTATTTCTATAGCACAAATTCACAACAGTCGCCTCAAGGTTAAGCAACTGCAATGTTAGAGGGAGAAACAGAATAATCAGGCAATCTCCTATAAACAAGCACTTGGCAACAGTGGGAAAGAAAAACTCTTAACAGGGAAAAAACTCCAGCAGACCCAGGCTCAATGTCTGCAATTGACTTACCATCAGCTACAAAGTAATGTAAAACAACAAATAACTTTCTGTGTGGACAGGCTCTTTTTTTGTGTGTGTGGTTTTTTAACCTTTAATAAAACAGGACAATGGAGAGAAGACAGGAAAACCTGGAGAAAAACGAGGTGAAGAAAGTCAGGGTGGATTCTAACCCCAGCCTCTGCACTATCCTTTGGCAAACAGGTCACCTGCTCCACCCAGTGAGCTAAACTGACACCCAGTGTGGATAGGCTTTAAAGAGAATTCCAAACATTGAGACAAGTCAGTTTTGACACCTGTTGATGGCTAATTACAGAAGTCGATAACTCCATCCGAGCCCTCCCTGCGAACACTTGTAACTCTAAGGAAAATATTGTGCCAGAGAATCGATAAGCCACCACTGACACCACCCTGCCCTTGGGTCAAAAAGTTGCCAACCTTGCCGTAGCCAGTTAGGAGCCCAAGAACATAAGACAGTTGGTCAGATGGAAAAAATAAATCATAGTAACAACATTGAAAAATTCACCAAAATGTAATATTTAAGAGGTTAGGAAAGTCTTTCAGAACTAGGGAACTGCTTAGTGGGGAAGCTGGATATATGGAGAAGAAAGAAAGGGGGCCTGGGTGTTTTGTGTGCTCTAATTGGCTCCTCAGGCTTTCACCTTCACAGGCCATTGAGTCTGAGCAGAGAGAGTATAGCAGTGTGGATGGACGAGGCCAAAAGGTGATTTGGTGCTCTGTATGCTCTGTGCCTTTGTGTCTGCTCAGATCTGCGAATATGTCTGAGTATGGCTGTGTGTGTGTGTGTGTGTGTGTGTGTGTGTGTGTGTGTGTGTGTATGAAAAAAGAACAGTGATTTTATTTTATTTAACTACACTTGTTGGCTGTTATGAGGAACAGTGCGTATGATAGCCGAAAAAATAATGGAAGCCAGAAGGAAGGGGGAAAAAAGCTCTATAATTTGCTGGCTGCTTTACTAATTGAGCTACCACAGCACTTCTCAAGAGGCTGGTCGGCTTGGAGATTGGATGGATTGATATGGATGTGCGCACGCACGCGTGCACACACACACACACACACATAAAGAAAAGAGAAGCCTAGCTATGCACACACAGATAGGAAATGCCTCAGACAAGCTTTCATCTATTGTTTTCTTGGTAAAATTCGATTAAGTTCTGCACAGGCAAAACAGAAGAGATGGTGGCCAGGCTCTTAAAAGCTTTGAGAAAGCTACCACTGCCTCTCAGAGTGTTGTTTCATTAGTCCCCAAGGATGCATCTCAATGAGATTTCATTCACTGCCAGAGAGAGACGCTTATTTCATAAGTTTGACAGGTTTTTCTGTGCAGTTCAAAAAGAGACACCCGAGCATCAAAAGACCTTGAGGCAAATAATGACTTCAAAAAGGTTACAACATGCACTCACTGTGCAGTGAGTGAGTGCATGTTGTATCTTCAGCCTGAACACTGTGGAAGAATTAGTCAATTAAAAAAAAACACTATAAAGGGAGCATGAGAGACACGGAGAGCGAGAGAGACCGCAAGCTTTACGCAAGCAAATAAATCTCCATATTGTTGTTATTAATCCTGTGTCAAATAGGAAACTTCCAGCATCAACCAGACGCTTTCCATTGCAGCTTTGCATCTCAATCCGGACAATCCCCGGCTACGCATGCAGCGCCCCTCACATTAGCACATCATTTAGGATTTTTAATGACACCCTAAGGCGCTACAATAATTTTGATGATGAGGCACAGATTTTATGTCCTCCCATATAGAGCGTGTCCCCATCAAATAACTGGTGTTTTAATGCTGCAAAAGCGGGTTTGCTTTACACTCACAGTGCCGTCTACATGCCTGTGATAAATACATACAGTTTTCTATTATTTCAACTGTAATGATACATTTTGGATAACACAGAGAGAGCACTGTGTCTCAGAATAATTTTGCTTGTAATTCAGCACCTACAGATTTCTCCCCATTTACCTTCTTATTGTCTCAGTGATTCTTGCACAAGCCCAATCTGTCCAGTACAGATTAAATATCTCCACTCTTTCTTCTGTCAAATTTCACCTTACCACTAAGTCTATAAAACATTTCAGGTACCAACAGAGGACTCAGTCTTACTTGGACTAATGGAGCTATTATTACAAACAGATTAACATTTAAAAGCCCTGACTGCCATACTTTTACTATTATGAAGCTATGTTCTTCTCAAGCGCCAGCTTCATGGGTTGAAAAATGAAGTCAGTGTCAAAGTGCAAAAGCTACAGTACAGTTCCTTGAATCATTGTTTCACTGAGTGACAGGTCGATCCCAGTTTGCCATGTTCAGCATTTAAACTGCTGCAAAAGACGCTTACCTTACTACATGATGTAGCCAGCCAGCCTCACAAAATATGCTCAGATTTGGATTTATTTAATTTTATTTTTTTATTTTTTTTATTTGGCTGCCGGAGTCCTCAAACTGTCATCCCTCATTAAGGTTGGCTAGGTTCATCTTGTATACACAATCTCTGGTTTTTAAATTAGAAACTGAAAATAGTTAATTAATGTTGCCTGTTGTCAACAATAATGATACACTCATTAGTCCCAATAAATTATGTTGCTGATTTTATAGACATAATGAAAAAGCCACATTCACATTGTACTTGTATCTAAAGCTAAATTCCCTTAACCCAAGGCGTTAATTAACATAGAAATAAAAGCATGTTTTTGTGATGGTTAAACACATTTAGGGTACAGGGTCCACATTCAATAAACCTGCACCCACTGGCCATTTTATTAGGTACATGTGTTCAGCTGCACGTTATTAGAAATATCTCATTAGCAACTCAGTGCACTTAGACATGTAGACATAATTAAGATGGCCTGCTGATATTCAAACATCAAGATGGGGAAGAAAGGTGATTTAAGTGACCTTGAACATGGAATGGTTGTTGGTGCCGGGCTAGTCTGAGTATTTCTGAAACTACTGGGATTCTACCACACAACCATGTCTAGGGTTTACAGAGAATGGCCAGACTGTTTTGAGCTGATAGAAAGGCAACAGTAACTCAAATAACCTCTTATTACAATCAAGGTATGCAGACGAGCATCTTTGAATGCACAACACGTCGACCCTTGATGAGCAACAGCAGAAGACTATACTAGGTGCCACTCCTGTCAGCTAAGAACAGGAAACTGAGGCTACGGTTTGCATGGGGGTCACCAAAATTGGACAACAGAAGACTGGAAAAAAGTGTTGCCTGGTCTGATGAGTCTCTGCTGTAACATTTGGATGGTAGAGTCAGAATTTACCATAATCAGCTTGAAAGCATGGATCCAGCCTGGCTTGTATCAGTGGTCAAGGCTGGTGGTGATGTACTGGTGCGGGGATATTTTCTTGGCACACTTTAGCCCCATCCATCCATCCATCCATCATCACTGCTTATCTGGCACTTGGTCCCAGGGGCAGCAGTCTAGGCAGAGAAGCCCAGACCTTGCTTTCACCAACCACCTCCTTCAGCTCATCCTGAGGAACACTGAGATGTTCCCAGGCCTGCTGAGAGATGAAATCTTTCCAGCATGTCCGGGGGCTTCCTCCCAGTAGGACATGCCCAGAACACCTCACCAAGTAGGCATCCTGGTCAGATGCCTCAACCACCACAGCTGGCTACTTTCTCAAACTGGTTTCTTCTCCTTCTCACCCTATGACTAAGGGAAAGCCCAGCCAGCCTGTATTCACAATCTAATTCGTTCAGTCACTACTCAGAGCTTGTGACCATAGGTAAGGGTAGGGATGTAAATCAACCAATAACTATGGCCTCTTAGTACCAATTCATTTAAACATCACAGCCTACCTGAGTATTGCTACTGACCATGTCCGTCATTTTATGACCACAAGGTACCATCTTGTGATGGCTGCTTCCAGCAAACCAACATGGAATGTCACAAAGCTCAAATCATCTCAAACTGTTTTCTTGAACATAACAATGAGTTCACTGTACTCAAATGGCTTACATGGTCATCAGATCTTAATCCAGTAGGGCATCTTTGGGCTGCAGCGTTACACGAGATTGACATCATGATGTACAGCTGATAAATCTGCAGCAACTGTGTGATGCTATCATGTCAATATTGGACCAAAATCTCAGAGGAATGTTTCCAGCAGCTTGTTGAATCTGTGCCATGAAGAGAATTAAGTTCTGAACTTTTGCAGGAAAAATGGGCTCCGGCGTGATACTGACAAGGTGTACATAATAAAATGTCCAGTGCATGTACATTTTAATACTCTAAAGGTGGGTTTATTTTATTAAGAAGCATCCTGCAGTGTGCAACAGATAAAAAGATAAACTTAGACAAGCAAAAGCTAGCATCCACATAACATCTTGTTTCATGCTGTTTGGTTACTATACCTTTTAGCATCTAGCATAAATATAAAAACAATATACGCACTACAGATGCAAAAGCCCAGCCAGAACCTCCCATACATTTGCAGAGCTTAATCTCTGACTTTATTCAACAAATTGCTTGCCCAGTGTATTCTCATATGAGCAGATTAACAGTCAATGAGGCATTGTGCTATTAGCCACTACAATGTGCTGTGTGTTGCATGATTGGAGAACATTAAGTTGGCTGGAAAACCCTTCAAGAAGTAATTAAGAAAACTGCTGGGCAGCAATTCATTTCTGAATTAGCCGAATTGAAACTGAGCTTGTCAGACATTCAATAACAGTGACAACATAACTGTCTGGAGTGACCTTCATTCTAGCATCCCCAAATGATTATCCCGGTTCATAAATGCCTATTTAACACCTTTTTGACACTGCTAGCGGAGTGTAGTAGGGTGATGAGACAAAGAGAGTTAAGAATAACCACAGTTGCATTTATCCCAATAGCTTTTTATTAGATATTAAAAAACTTTAAACCATGAAACCTTATTACCTTACCCCCACTGGATTGTGAATGACATTTTACACTGTGTGAGCATCATTTGGGGGAAAATTATGCTTAACCAAGCCCACAGGGTCTTCTCAGATGCTATTTGCGAGGACAGCCAGGCCTCAAGGCCCACAGTAGAAGTATTTCCACAGAGAATGTGAGCAAACAGGAATATTAACAAGCCAGGCCAGCACAAAGTAATGGATACTTCCCAAAATGTATTGTTGTGTTCATTTGATTTTCAAATCTGACTCTCACTCTAAATAATTCCTTTCATTATCCAGAAAAAGCCTATAAATAAATAATGGAACCACATGAAAACATAGATAAAACAACATTATTACTTATCAGAGCCAGTTTTCCATTTTTTGCCTTAAGATAAACACATGGACGACCCAGGAGTTGATGCAGTCTCTACCATGCATGCCTCTGGTTTGCTGGGGTCTTCTCCTTGAATTCACAAACAGGCATAATTAGCAGCCTTGCCGTGCCTTGTTCTCTCTCTGTACCATGTGTCTTCTCCAACAGCACAAACAAGGACCATGTAATCATAGTGATGCCATCATGGCTGCACTGCATCTACAGGAAGAGCTTTTAAGCAATTAACAAGTGTAAACAAGTTGGACTGGCACGTGTCAAAGGCACCACCCTGTAGTGCAGTGGATGATTTTGAAAGACACCTCATACAAAATGCTTGATTCTATAAAATCAGCTGTGCTTTCAGTCGAGGAATCCTTTTGTTAGAGTGTGTATGCTCAACAATAACCATTTTGGCATTTATTAAGTGACAATTTAATATTACTCAATATTTGACAATTGGCTCACTAAGTAAAAAAGAAACTATTTCCATAAAAAAATAGTGCTGACATCAGTTTGAGCTCAAATGTTTTAAAGCTTTAAATGGTGCTTACACGTCAGACATCATGTTCTGTCTATAAGACACTTCTCTCATCCTTTTGTTTCCCCTGATGCAGCTTTTCATCATTTTTTCCATCAATGCATGTGAGACATGGGCAACAGATTTCCTATTAAAATTGTATCAGTCACCATTCCAAATAGGAAAAGTTTGTCAAGATCGCTGATGTAACAAACCCCTGGGAGCCATTAGGGGCCAGTGTTCAAAATCAAAATGATTAAAGGATGCTTTGTTGGACACATTAAAGGGAGTGCAAGCAAGTGGGAGAGCTCTTCTCCTCTTGTCCTGCTCATCAACATGTTGCCTCAGAGATCCTGGTGTCCCTCATTTGCGCACCAGCTGCTTATATTTATCTTTGAAGCCTCACTGTCAGCAAACTGCTGACTGATTCATTACAGTCATCAAGGTCTCACTGCTAAAGGGTTTCAAAACATCTCTGTGAGATTTGAGAAGGCTGTAATATGTGTTTTAGCAAGGCTTGATTGAGTAGAAGTTCCAGGCATAAATACAGTGGACAAGAATATTGAGCCACATCTCTTCTTTGAATTTGGGTGTTTTCAGTCTCATTTCCCCAGGTGTATAAAATCAAGCATCTAGCCATGCAGTCTGCCTTTTAGAAACAATACTAAAAAGGTCACTGAATTTGGGCATGGTACTATAACAGGATGCCATGGTTGCAGCAAGTCAGTTCAATTTTTTCCCTCCTAGATATTCCATGATCAGCTATAAGTGCTATTATTGCAAAGCTGAAGCATTTAGGAACCACAGAAACTGAGCCATGCAGTAGTAGACCATGTAAAGTTACAGAATGGAGTCACCGAGCGATGAGGCGCAAAGTCACAAGCGCCCTGCTGACTCATTAACTGCAGAGCTCCAAACCTCCTCTGGCATTAACATCAGCACAAAAACTACATCCTGGGAGCTTCATGGCATGACCGAGCTGCTCCTGTAGGTGCAATGTTCAGGTGGCCCAGCACTTTTGTAAATATAGAGTATCCTAGTAGAAATCAGATCCTGTGCTTTGAAAGTCTGGACTAATATTCATGGTGACCAAATATTAATGTCCTAGTGACTTAGTTGATCTTGTGGCATTTCCTGTGTTCATGGTTATGAATTAAATATTAGGTTCAGGATCTTTTCCTAAACAGAACCAGGTAGTTTGTACAAAAGCAAAGTTCCAACACAGCACACAAATTTCAGCCTTCTGGTTTAAATCTTGGAATTTATGCCACTAAAACCCTTCTTCCCTCTGTTTTCTAGACTTTGACACTTTGTCCAAACAATACTTTCATGCCGTTCAGTTTCGCTGTGGACAGTGAATCAGATTTGGTACAATTTGGGACAGATACCAAAGGAAAGCTTGTGTGTCTCTCAGAGATGACAGTGGCTTTCACAAAAAAATCTTAATGAGAACAGTTGGTATGTTTGCGAAATGTGTTTGTGACCTTTGAGTGCCACTATTTTTATACCCTTTAGGGCTACAACCAGCTCATTATCACAGTTATTATAGTCAGAGCAATTACATTTATGACTTGAAAAACTAATGAAATTTTCATCAACCTTATTAAGTGTTTGTGTTTAATGTTAAAGCTACTTTATATCATATCATATAAATAATGCACTATTTCAAGCATGTTTTACATTTCTTGTCTACACTGTATCAACATGACACAAAAATGCTTACAATGTCAAGGCTAGTGAACCAATACTCTGCACAACATAGTATAAAACAGCATTCAGAAAACAAGACCTGTGGTGCAAGAATAGGCAAAGTAACTTCATGATATTAGTTTTACTCATTTTATACTAGGTTGAACATCAACCTAAGGTGCTGAACGTGGTCCAAACTTTGTGAAAATCTTCTAAACATTAGCATGTATTATTAGAGTGATGCTAGCGTATTCATATTAGCATTTTAGGAGTGCATTTGTATCAAAATGCGCTGTCATGGAGTTGCTAGCATTACAATAGGATTTCTTTTTAACTAAGTTATTGCTGAAGCAAAGAGGCTTTTATTATTTTTAATATAAAAATAGGTTTTATATTTTTGATATAAACCTCTGACAGGTAAACAGCAGAGATGGAAGCAGAAGTGTGTAACACCAAACGACATGGGGTAGTTTCCTGTCTCCATAACTGGCTTATTGTTAAGGTAGGGCTGTGCATGGCAAGTCATGCAATCAAGCAGATGATGAAAAGCACATATACAGTACTGTGCAACAGTCTCAAGCCACCTCTCATTTCTTTGTATTTTGCTAGGAAAAAGGGAAATAAGTGCAGAGAGTTACTGAAACATGCAATACAGTATATAAGGCAAAAACTGAGTTTGCACAAGTCTAAAGGCCATTACACACCAAATGCATTGCATAAAAACGACACAAAATTCCAAATCTTTTGGATGTGAACTTGTCATGTAACCTACATACACGCCAGATGCGTTGCATTTTTGCAAATAAATCATCCTCATAAAACGCACTGTGAAAGAACCAAAGTCGACATCAAGCGATGATGTCACAAGGTCCTGATGTTTCTAAACAAGAGAAGGAAGAAACAGAGATGCTGGGTTCATCCAACTCTCATAAGAAAGCAGCAGCAGGGAGATTTTTATGGTTTGATCCCGGAGTTGAAACTGCATCACGGCCGGTTTCGCACATATTTCAGGATGTCAGTGGGGCAGTTTGAGCTCTTGTTGGCAGAGCTGGGATCATATCTGAGGAGGCAGAGAATAATTTCAGAGGCTGCTGACCCAGAACTGTATGGAGAAGATATATGTTATTTTAAATGTATGAGTGTGTGTTTGTCTTCAGCATGTGGGAGGAAAAAAAAGAAAACATTGCCGTATTTCAGCATGAGCATCTCCTAATGTATTGGATTTGCCAAAGAATCCCCAGTGATCAAGTCCAATTCAGCAGCACTGCCCTAATAAGGTCTGTACATCAAGGCTTTTCTCCTTTTTCCCTCCACTTTGCTCCCATACTCTTATCCTTCCTCCTGCCTTTCCTTTTGACTCCCACCCATTAGCCAACCTAGGCCACACAATAGAATCCAATCACATCTGGCAATTTAAATTAGCTCTATTTTCTCTGTCTCTTGCGCTTCAAAACACCTCTCAACAGAATGGACCCTGTGCTTCCGCAGCACCCAGATTATTGGCTCCCATTTATCTGTGTGTGTGTGTGTGTGTGTGTGTGTGTGTGTGTGTGTGTGTGTGTGTGTGTGTGTGAGTGTGTGAGTGTGTGTGAGAGAGAGACACACAGAGAGAGACACAGAGAGAGAGAGAGCGAGAGCCATTTTGTCTGAATGCTACTCTGAGAATAAGAAAAGGGGAACAAAGAAACTGGAGCCCAGCTATGACAGGGCCACAGTCATTAGGCTTTCTAAAGCTATTAAAACAGAATTCCAGCACTATACTGTCTAGAGCAATTAGTTTTTGCATATTCACTGTATGCGTCGGTGATGACGGTGGTGTACTTATACATGAAGACAGAATGAATTAGACAGCCTGTCAGTTAGAGAATCCCTCGCCACCTCTTTCACTGCTCATTCCTTTTGAGTTGCTGGCTGGGGAAGTGGGTTAAAACACACACAAGCACGCATGCATGCACAGAAAACTAATTAAGAGATAAATACCATGTGGACACATTTTCTTTTTCTGTAACGTGAAAGGCTCGTGAGTATTTACGTGTTGTGCTAGCATTTGGAATTAGTTGTCACGCATGCTACTTGGGTCCGTGTCCCAGAATGCATTTGGATTGTGTGATGTGGGTTCCCTGGCAGCAGAGCAATGAAATAAATGAATTTGCCTTAACAAGCTGCCCGCACAGGGAAGGAGAGGGAAAAAAATCTTCAATAATAAAGCAAGTCACACTGAGGTTCCGATGTGTGTGTTACTGTTCACACAAGCATGCCCGCAGTACAAGACACACACGCATTTTCTCTATCTTATATTCAAACTATCTGTTTCTGTTGTTTACGCATATACGCAGACAATCACATAACCTCACAAGGTCTTTCTTAAGAGAAAGTCTAGCAGACAGCTGAGAGGCTTAGACCTCGCTGTGACTGATTGGGAGTGTATACGACTCTGAAGGCAGTGACGCCTCTAACCCAGGGACAAATAAATCACCATGGTGAAGAGAAAAGAGAAGCAGGGGAATAAGATAAAGAAGTCTTGCTGTGAGAAGCAAGACTGCTCTGTGTGCCAAAGAAATCAATTAGAGTAATGCGCAATACACATTAAAGGCTTCTTCAAAGTAAAAAAAACAAACAAACAAATAAACCAAACATCTGCATACAGTAACAGGCTTCTTTAATTCATATCTGTAAATACATGCAGTATTTTCTGTACATATATATGCAGATCAGAAGGCTGAGGTATGAGGAAAAATCTGCATTTTCTTGTGTGATCATAATCAGAAATACTGATGCACACAATAAAAATTCAAATACCCAGTGCATAATGCAGTGCAGATATGTTACTCCTTAGTTTGTGTATGCCAGTGCAGAGAATCAACTCAAGGATGTTGGTTTTCTTTTGTTTCATGGTTGCAACACGTGGTCACGGTTAGAGAACAGTCATGTTTAGAAGAAATGTTCAAGTCCAAAGTGTTGGTGGCCCACTCATCCACTTCTACTTTGCCTTTATGTGAGACTACCTATTTGTAGCTCCATAACTACATCACCTCACTTCCTTCTTTGGGACGTAGAGGTTTGTTCTTTGGTAGTACACTTTCACTATAAGCTGACTTTATACCAGATAGCAACTGATATTTTCTGCACCAACTCAATATACTAGAGTGATAGCTGTTACATGGTCTACTTTCTTGATCAATTAGTTGCTAACCGTCATCAGGTAGTTTGGTTCTTTTGACTGTTGATTAGCTCCATCCCAAAACCCTGTCAATGCTGTAAAACAATACCTGGATAGGAAAAACAAGTGAATACGGAATCATAAAAGCCAATGACAATTTGAAGCTAGAAGTACTGTTAAATAAAAGTCATATGAATTCATTTTAACAGGATCCTGTGACAAAAATACTTACACTTATTTCCTTGCTTCATTATTACTCAGTTAACACAAACAAGTCCCAATCTTGTGTTTAGAATTTTGAAGCCAAGTCCAACTTTTTGTTTATATTTAGATATATTCTGAACACTGATACTGCAAATATGACATTTTCAAGAAGGGAAAGTTTGAACTTTTTTACTGCTTTAGATATAGTCTGTGCCAACAGAATAGAACTTGATGCTCCTGACCTTCCATCCCTTCCTCTGTGCCTCCTCCTCCTCCACTCTTAGCTGTTTTTTTTAACACTTGTCTCCCTCCCACTCTCTTTTTCTTTCTGTCTGGCTTTCCATCTCATTTGGTCAGTCAATCAATAATGCTGCAATAATTTGTCTCCATTTCCCACAGCCTATTCACATGTCAAAGAAATAGGCTCCAGTCTGACATACTTCAGTGAAAATAATCCAGTCCTCCCACTCACCTGCCGCCAATTAACTTATAAAGTGACTGCAGCTAGGCTAATTAGTCACTGTTACCTTACAGATGTGTTTTCAAAACCAGCGTTTTTCAGAGGTGAACCTAACTGTTCATCCTTTGCCACAGTCTTGTGACTTTAGTGTTTTGTGCTTGTTTTCCTGACAAGTTTGCATGCTCCATTACGACTAATGAGCCCACTGATGGCTAATTACATTTGTGTTTATTTTCAGACAGGAACAATGTTGTCCTTCATCAAATACACAGCCTGAACCCCCCCCCCTTTTTTTCCTCTCGCACACATCCACATGAGAGCAATTGTTTAACCCAAAGCACCCATCTTTCTCTTAACTTTGTGACGTCTGCGTTGATTAAGCAGCGCGCCGAGCAGCTGGGGAACGGCAGCGTTTGGGAGTGATAAAATGCCTTCAGGTGGAACTCTTTCAACACCTGCCATCTCTGCTCTGCTCAGCAGTCGCAGGCGGACACCAGGCTGGGCAGAGAGAGGAACAGCAAGCACAGCAGTGCAGTGTAACAGCACTTCTGCCGTCTGGTGTACCCAGGACACCTGAGTGCCAAGGACGGGTCAAGTGTGTGTGTGTGTGTGAATGGATATGAATTCCTACAGAGGAAAGGGGTAAAGCAAAGCATGGAGCATGCACATTGATCTGGTCCAAACTTTTGCATGTTTTTGCACAGTCTCTTGTTGCCAGGCCTCCATTTGATTCTGAATCACACGCAGTTTTGATTTATTTCGAGTCCCTGGACGATGCTGTTAGCTCCCATTTCCCAGCAGCCTCCTACTTCACTGCTCTCTTCCCTTCAATCTCTCTGTTTCAAGAGCAAGTCATTTCCTGCCATCTTTGCCGGGGCTCCTTTTGTGACAGCTTTCTCTCACTCCCCCCACCCTTTCTTCAATAACCATTGGTCCCTTTCTCCCAATAGACACTAACAGCTGCATATATATGGATCCAAATGAGGCCAGGCGAGCTTTTTATGGCTCTTTATAATATATTAATATTTATGCCTCTGCCAACCAAGATAACGACATTGTTTGAATTTAGCGCCTGCAATTAACAAGTTCCAGCTGCCTCTCTCCAAGTTTGTGTGGCTTGTTTGTGAATGCGTGAGCACAACTGCGTGTGCATCAGTGTGTGTGTGCGCGTGCCTAAGTGCTCAAATGAGAGGGCATGAAGACGTGAGGTTAAATGGAACATTTAAATGTTATGTCACGAACTGAAGAGCAGATCAAATCAATCTAGTTGAAACACAATTAGGACATTCCTGCTATAAACATGACGCCAATTCTCGCACTCTCAACAGAGATAACAATTCGGAACAAAACAGATAAGAACTTCTAAAGGGTTAATGATAGCCATATTAATGTGAGGATATTAGAAAGCAGCAGACTGATGACTGGATTGAGTTGAATGCATTTTTAATCATCATTCATATGGGGAATTCATTGCACCTACATTTTCCCATATTCCAGTTCTCCTTTTTCCATTATACTCGGCAAATACATGCTGAAATCTAAATATAGAAAAATGAAATTAAAAACATGTGATTTATATGTATATATCCCACTGTCAGGAGCAAGGAGTCTGCCCTGCTTGATTTCTGTGAGCTTTCCTCCTAGCTCTGAAGTGTGTGTGTGTGTGTGTGTGTTACTCGCTTGGTGCTATCTACAGAGAGTTGAATAGTCCTAGTCATCCCTGCCAGACATGTTGGGGGAGAGAGGAGGGGACAAAAAGGACAATGCGTGACAGCATCCATGAGTCACCAACACATATCTACTTAGCAGCAGCTTGGAGCACACAGACATGAACGATGACAGTGGTGGTGGCAACCCAGTGAGGTGGAGAAATATGCTTACACTACTCTGTTTGTGTGTACGTGTGCCTTCTTTTTTAATGATTAAGCCCATTCCATTATTAGTCCACAGTTCCGTACAGTACTTCATAGTTATTCTATGCAGTAAAATGAACTCATCTTCATTTTACTCAGCGCTGATGAATAATGCAATGCTAGAACTTTGCAAAGCGCCAATTAATGCAAAAAATGTTTGATCAAAAACGCTTTTGTTTTTTCTGTTTTTGTATTTTTGAGGTTTTCCTGGAACTATCCACAATTAGTATGATTTGTTTTCTAGCTGGGAGCAGCTCCTCTGTTCCCCTTGTGGAATGCATTAATGAAGAATAGTATCTATTTAACAGCATTCTCTCTCTCTCTCTGTCTCTCTCTCTCTCACACACACACAAACACACACACACACACACACACACAATCTAATGATGTAGACATTATGTGCCATTGGGAGTACACTTTCTTTCGTCTTTTTTTCCCCCAGTGTGACCGCACTAAATACTGAAAGAATTAGTGTGTAAGATCTATTTGGGACACAACATACCCACTGGTTGCCTGGTAACTGGTTCTAGGGAAGAAATGGTTCAGCTGATAACATTTAATACTGTAAGATGGGATTTGTTTTTGTAAAGATGTGTATATTATCCTATTTTTATTGTGTTTTAGGAGGACTTAAAATTGTTGAACGTAATTTTTTTTGGATATTAAAATGTTTATTTGAGTTGAGAACATAACATTGTCCATCTTTGTGGGTCTTGGTAATTTAGTTTGGTTGGGGTGATTCATCATACTAACTTTGAAGTCATGCATCTGCGGTCCTGTTGTTTCCATACTCATATTTATTAATGAAGCTACCTTCTTGCTTATAGTATTCTATAGTACATTTACTCAATGTCTCACTCTCAAACCATCACATTTAGAGGCCTTACATTTAAACACTCTTGGTACCTGTGTACCTGTGTATAAACCTAAGCAAAACTTAATTGAGAACTAAATAAAATGGAATGAAAACAAAGAAAGTCACTGACACCAAAGTTCCCCTTGTCCGTATCTCCAAGAGAAGCAGTTTTACTGATTGGCAGGATTTGAATCCCCAGGAATGAGAACAGGTTGGTTACACTGGTGGCAGTAGATCTCCAATTTCACATATTCACCTTTTGGTTTTTGCAGGTTTCTCAGGACTGCTTTGGTCAAAAAAGATTTAAATTCCATCTTCATGGCAAATTGTTCACTTCCCAAAAGGGGGTTTGTGTGTCACTGGTCAACTAGATGCTGAAACATTGCTGCTCAAGAAATGAAGCTTAGGCATAAGTTCATTAAGGAAGATCTGTATTTACTCCTGTCTGCTTTCCTGGATATTTGGCTGCTAGTTTATTCTTCACAACACTTGTGCTTCTCCATGCTGTCAAACTCAAAGCTGGCATCATTGCTCTAGTCCAATCATCTTTCTGCCCGCATATTTTAAGCCACTTTAAATCTCACCGCTTACCTGTCATTCTTCCTTGCAGACCCAATAGTGCAATCCACCTCCTCCCCATCTCCACCTCATCCAAATCACTCAGTGCGCCATCCAAGCCTCCATCTATATCTTCTCCACCACCAGCGTCTCGATTCCGGGAGATCCTGCCCTAATTCCTATCATCAATGCCACCAGCCACTAAGCAGCCCCAACAGACGAGAGTGCCTCACTTTCCAAAGACCAAAGAGATTTGTAACCACCTTCTGTGCAGGTGTGTGGACACAGGGAAGTCTACTGGTGCTAACACTGCTAATTTAGGCACAACTGCCAAACTACTCTGACATTTTGTGTGTGCATTAGTAGTGCAGTGGTGAACACATCAGGTTTTCTGTCTTTTAGCTGACTAGTCTGATCATTTTTTTCTCTCATTTAAGTGGCTAGTAAATTAGTTGTCAGGAGCTTTCCTACTTACCAAAGACAGGGAGACTACTGGTGACAACACAAAAGACAAGGAAGCAGCAATTCACTGTCATATATCTCTTATATGATGGTGGACCCTACAATAATAGAAACCCCAACATTCACACAACCTTCTATAATCAAGCAGGGAAGGAAAAACTTCTTTTGAATGGAAAGAAACCTCCAGAGAGCCAAGAGAGGCAGGACCATGCAAAGAAAGGCATTTTGCTATTTAGCCATTGTCAGTATCACATTAGTTTTTTTGCACTTTTTATAGTTTTCTAAAAAAAAATAAGCTATAAAAAATGGAAGCCAGCGATGTGAGAATACAAACTGACGCCCAGCACTTTCCTCTAATTTGTCCATTTCTTTTTACTAGTGACATGCAACAAATCCAAGTTGAGAAACTTTGTCAGCCACAGTGTCAACATAGCTAATATTCTTTGCTCTTTAAAACATGTTAACCCTATTTCATGTCTTTCAATCTTTGGTCACAGATCAACCTTTTTCTATTACAAGCCCACTACAATTCATCCTCGGGGAACCACACACGTCTGCACAAAATGGCAAACCAATCAAGACGGTGGTGTTTTCAACCCCAGAGCCATTCTGCTATTCCCTCATAATTTTATGCTATCATTGCTTCAGTCTTTGTGTTTTTCCTTCTGAATAAGCACTGGAAACTAAAATCATACAACACAATAAATGCTTCTCAAAGCAAATGAAAATGTAACCGGCAGATCAATAGTGGTGTTTCCAACAGTCTGAATTCTTGCAGGTATATTTATTTCAAAGGAAAGTCACAATACAGATCTTGCACATAAAATTAGCATAACCAGTTCTGACCCTCTTTCAAATCTAAACACAAAAGCCAATACTTATCTGCATGAATGCTTAAAAGTCAATCTTCTGCTGGCAGTTCTAACAACAACTAATGAAGCCATCTCGGCTCACGTAAAGAGAAGAAGTGGTTGACGGACAGTCACATGCTTTGTAATTCTCATCCAACTTTGCCTCCTTCGATTTCTTGTTGAATTCTGCCTGGCTGATGCTCATAGCGCTAATAAGCTATCCAATGTTCTCTAGGGCAAAGGCTTGACATCTCTTTGTGGATGCTGAGCTATTCTTATAAATACCTGAACATAATAAGAGTCCAGGGTGCAGACAAGTGAAGACATCCAATCAGCCACTGGAGGGGAAAGATATTGCTGGCTGGACCCAGCTGCTCATTAGTGAACAGGTCCAGTTATCCTTTCTGACAACTCGGAAATGTCTAACCTCGCCATAAATGCATTATTCCTGACATTCCTCAACCAATCAGGCAAAGTGGAGAGCCATGGGAGTCGCATTTGACAAAAACATGCCTGTAACTATTGAATTATTCAAAGCTAAAAGTTCACAGGTTAGTTGCTGGAATTTGAGCTTGCAGTCTGTATTTGATTCATAAATAGATAATTACATATCTAGGGAAATAATCTTGCTTGCAAGAATGTGGTTGGACATGGATGTAGAATGAAATCCATTTGATTATCAGCAAGTGTGAGCACCTCTATAAAAGCAGAAGTTTTTGCAGTTTGTGGATCTACAGCAGTGGTTCCCAAAGTCAAGAGTACTGCAGCCCACTTAAAAACCTGAAAAGCCAATCCAATCATCTTTGATTCACTTTTAATATAAATACATACAGTTATGTAAATATGTAACTATGCATACTCTTGAGTAATTTCAAACTGAATTTCTGTTATTACTGTGGCCCAACCCACAATTTGCAAACCACAGAGTATTCAGCATATTCATTCTAGAGTATTCAGGTGTGTGTTAACCACAATCTACCTAGGAGTGAGCATCCCAGCAAATTCACCCCAAGGTGCAGCAGTGACTGAAGTATACCTTTTTTGGAAGGGTTGCAGGAGAAAGCCTCATCTCTCTAAAACCATGGCAGCACAGTTTAGGTTTGCAAAGCTGCATCTAAACAAACCACAAAACTTCTGGAACAATATCCATCGAACACCTTACAGTCACTGAGTCAACCACGAACTCCTCTGTACAGCAAAATATTCTGGAGTCAAATATGAGGACATCTCTCTGACACTTAAAGCTTGGTTGAAACTGGGTCAGTCAACAGGACAATAATCCCAAGCACAGCAGTAAATCTACAAAAGAATGGCTAGAAAAGAAAAGAATCAATGTGTTGCAATGATCCAGTCAAAATCCAGACCTCAACCTGACTGAAATGCTGTGGCAGTACTTTAAGAGAGCTGTGCACAAACAAATGCCCACAAACAGCAATGAGTGTGAAGCAACGTTGTAAAGAAGAGTGGGCAAAATTCCTCCATAACCACGTGAGAGACTGAGAAAGTCATACAGAATACAAGTATTTCAAGTTGCTGTTCCCAAGGAGGTTTACAAGCTATTTTTTCAAGGGGTATGTTTAGTTTTTCATGTCTCTACACAAATGTATAAGCCCTATAATTTTCTATTAGTAAATTAGATCTAAATCATCAATAAAAACTTGTTTAAATTGTGGCTCAACCTTGAAAAAAGCTGCACTGAATAGGCTGTTTCATTCTGTGTTAATATCATCGCTGTGATCTTTGGGAACCACTTGACAATCATTTAACAGAAGTGGGCTTATGAGAGACTGACAGCGGAATGAGCACTACAAAGTTTCAAAGACGTATTGGTTATTCTTGTGTTGGACTTGCATACAAGCGCCAGACCAAGGAAACAGTGAGTAATGCATTTTTCTACCATTCGGTTCGACCTTTCAAGTTCACATGAGGATTCCCATTTAGAAATGATTAGATTGTCTTCTTTTCTCTCTTAAAGACACGAACTGATCTTAAGAGAAAAAGCACCCTTAACTTGATTTTATTTTTCCAAGAAAGGAATGTTTGAAGATTAATGCTGGTCAAGATGACGCTCCGTGTCACTTACCTTCTGTTGATGTCCGTCCTGTCCTCCCACCGTTTCCTCTCACCTGCTCTCTCCCCCTCTCACACTCATTCAGCCATCCACTCAAATTGCTCTGATGGTGACATGCAGTCATGTGTGAGAAGGCCATCGTAACACAAGCAAAAAACATAAAAGGTAAACGACTTGGCATCCAGGTACCCACCCTCACATTAAATTAGCTGAGACAAGGGTATGACTTTTGCAAGTTGTGGTTCCAAGCTTAACAGTTAAAATAGCAAATGTCACAGCAGAGTACTCATCTTGTTCAGTTTGTGGGCCACCCCAGCCTCAGTTCCCATAGTTCTGGGTATGTGCATTTGTATTCTGCTGAAAGAGAAAGGGAAAGAAAACAAAAGTGAAGAGGTGAAGGTTTGTCAATTGCTGTGAGAGATTTAAAAAGGTTGAATTTTACCTCAACAACCTCAAAAAAATATATCCTGTGAAACTATATAAATGCAATATTTTAGAAGTGTTATAAAGCTTGACATGATATCTGAAAAGATTACAGCTGTTTTGTTTTGTTTTTTATTCTGTGAAAAATTTACTCTCTACAGGAAGTTCATTACCTGGTGGTGGAAGAACTGTTATTGATGGGTGCATTCCTCCTGTTCAGTCAGGAAAGGCCTCAACTCATTATTTATTTTCCACTCAGCAGCCAGAGATAAAACGGCTGACAGTGATATATGAGCATCTCACTGAGGGAAAATCCACGGTGCTGATCCTCAGAATATAAACAAGAATAATAGGCAAGAATCTAATCGAAAGTAATTAAAAATAATATGAATAAAACCGGGGGGGGGGGCAAAACATAGCCCCTGACCTGGTCCTACAGAAAAGTTAACCTAGGGGAGAGAAGTCAGGACAGGATGGGTGAGGAGGAAAATGCAGCAGATTTCATTCTCATTTGCTAATTGAGGAGATAATGTAAATCATTCTCAGAGTCAGTGGAATAAACGGCCCTTTAAAAGAATTTAAAAAATCAATGGGGTTTCCAAAGCGCCTGTTTCTATGGTTGGGAGTGAATCAGCATGTCTGAGAGCAACGGGTCTCATCCTGGGGTTTGCTTTGCCTCTGGTCTTCTAGGATTGATCGTTTTAATTGTGCTAAAGGTTAAAAACTGATCTGCAAGGAGGCAGAGGGACTTCAGGACATGTGGAGCTTTCTCAAAAACCATATTCCATCAGTAAGAGACCAGTGAGGGTAAGAAGACATTGCAATACAGTCAAGTTTGAGGGAGTTGATGAAAAATGCCATTATTAAGCAGCTTAATGCAAGTGCAGCTAGGTTCTCTGAGCACAGAAGCGCTCTTTTCCTTCTTTTAAGAATACAGTTTCACATTTACTATTGATCTAATGACATTTTCCAGTGAAGTCAAGGAAAAGTGGTTAAGAAATGACATCAATAACCAAATTTTCATTAAGCATTGATTGTTTAAATGAGTGCAAGCAAACCAAAAAACAAGTTAACATGATTTTTTTTTTAAAAATCAATTGTGTTAAAATCCTTCTGCTTCTGGAAGAATAAAATATACACATGAGAATGAGCACCAGCATCAGAGAGGCTCTAATTATTAGTCATGGAGCAATGCACACAGAGTGTTTGTTTTTTAACAAATAACTTGAGTTTAAGTTAATGAAAACTAGGCATTGAGTATTTTGTAATTCAGAAAATTAAAAATCAACCAGCTCTCTCATGTCCAAAATGTCTTCAGCATGCAGACAAATGTTCTCTTTTATCAGGGGGATCTGCAAGATATGCAGCCTATCCAGTCCCACAAAAGGTAACCTTACACTTCACTGAGTATACAAAGTAGCGCTCCCAAACACTAAAATTACTGGCGTTAGCAGTTCTGCTTGTCCAGTTGTTAACATCATCTGCAATAGGAACCAGAGGTCCAGCTGTTTGTTTATTTATCGCTTTGAAGGTCACAGTGCTCATTTATGTATATCCATAAATGAGTAAAAGGAGCTGCTACAGTAATAGTTAATATTTTAAAGCACTGTTGATATTGTTTTGTAACAGAAATCTAACCTCAGCTTTTCATTTAAAGGGGAAGACTGGGAGGAAAGTCATGTTGTATTGACATTTTTTTTTAATATATCAGGACACGCTTGGTAACCTTGTACCATCAATACTGCTGACTCTTAAATGATGAGCTGATCTTAGAAAGCCATGTCCTTTCATTCTTCAAAACAATCAATAGAAAATCCCAATCTAATGTTGCAGTGAAAAGGTCCTTGGTGTGATTGTGCTGGAAAGGATGAGGGGGAGCCCCTAATGAGAGAGTGGGAGGAAGGCTGCTGAAATCGTTTAATCATTGTTCCTCATGCACCCACTTATCAGGCTGCAGCAAAACTAGCCTTAATGGCTCGGCTGTGTTAGGTAGGATATTATTTCATACATGAGGGAATTAAATGAATGCATGACAGAGTTCAGTCTCCTGGAGAAAAATAATGGGAATCCGCGTGGCTTAAAATATTGGATTTGTTAATGAATGGAATCAGTTAATCTAAAGCTTGACTCTGAGAACTGTCACAAAGGAAAAAAAAAAAAAGACATTGGCTGACAACTGAGGGAGAATAAAAAGAAAGATAATAAAACAGAGAGGAAAACACCGTGTTTGCTCTAAACACTCTGATTTCCTTCACATTACAACCAACGTCCATCACAAGTGGAACAACCATGAAAAGCCACGAATGCATACACAACAGTTGTCAAGACTCTCCCCAGTGGAGAGTTTATATGAAGGTCAGCTGTTGTTTTCTCCGGCACTGTCATCATCTGACAGTGAGGGAGAGATAAGAGGTCACCGATAATAAATGCTTCACCATGACTGGAAATAATCTTGACAAGAGCCTCTTCAACAGTCCAGAAAAGTCTGACAGCTAAACAGGATTGAAAATGACATGTTTTTGGCTGTACCAGCCTCACGCAGTATGGCCAAATTTTTTAATAAAACTGCAAGCGGTGCAGTTGACGAGGAGCAATTTATGCAACTGGCTTAACTGCTTCTCAATGGTCGTAACACTTGTGCAACCTTTACCTCGGAGGGAAGAAATGAAAGTGGTGATGTGTAAATTTTTCCACTGTTAAGCAAACTAAGTAGTTGGGAGAGATATACAGCCCATATTTCAAGACTGAACTGTGTAGCACTGTCGTTAAATTCTCCCGTACATTAAATTTTACAGTCGCTTTTTTGGTAAAGTGCAGATTTTTACATTCATTCTGCACTGTACAGAAATATATATTCAGGGTCCAGTCAGAAGCTCATACATTTGAAAGAGAAATTCCTCTACAAATAGTGACATGATTGCTGCATGATGGCATATTAAGTGCAAAATGACACAGGTACTCGGCAGCCTTACTTATACAGCATTATAACCAGAATACAACCAGCTGAGCTGAGCGCCCTGTTGCAGAGACGAGTTGTGCTTATGAACCTGGCTGTGTTTATAGATTAGAAGGCAATTATTTGCAAATCTTCACCAATCTGTCTAAAGTTACAAATAATCACAAACTAAAGGTTCAAAAATGTAGTTTTCTCTAAAATGCTGCCGATTGGTCTTTTCCAAGTTCCATACACACCTTTTCAGATGAGTAGCAGTCAGAAACTTCACTGACTTGTTACAAATCTAGAGTTTGACTGTCACATGGGGATTCCTGCTCTGGACCTGAACAATATTCTTCTAAATTACTGCAAGAACATGTAAAAAAAAAAAAAGAAGAAGAAGAAAAAAAAAGCTTAAATTCAGCACTTTAATCACAGGGTTGAATTTTATATTCAATTGTTCTCGGGGACAAAGCCAATCAATAGAAAACCTAGCATTGTCCAAAACCTTGGAGTCTGCACTCTATAGTGGCCTGGTTCAATGAGCAAAAGTTGTTCACACTGAAGTTTGGATATCCATTTCAAAATGGTCTGTTTGTGATTCAGTAGTTGTGTAGCTGTAAAAAGAGGCTGCATGCATCATTGTCTACATTTATCATTTTAGGCATGCACTGAAAATTTAATCTGATGATTTGTTTGTGTGCCTTTCGTTTCAGAAGAAAGTGATTTCTTCCAGGTGCTCATATAAAGCAGAAAATGAAACAAATTGAATCTGGATGAAAAAAAAAAAGTGGCAATCAAGAGTCAGTTATTCACTGACTTCTCCTTCCAGCTATCTTTAGTCATGAGCCTGTTCCAACAAGTTTAAATGCACTTTGTACTGCAGTATAGATTCAGGACACAGTGTCAGATTTGTGTAGACATCATCATTCGATATTATCAAACCTGCTGCCTGTTATCACTTGGAAATCTACATAACAACGTGATGGATCGGCAAAACTACAGGAAAAAGTGCTTGCTGAGACTCAGATCAAATGCCATAATCAAGACTTTAGGCTTTGTGAGTAATTTCTGCAGTGTTTGCAAAAAGTTTACCAATCATGTGTGAAGTGCAGGTCGAAGTTTTGTGTTTTCAGTTCTGTTAACATTGGCTGTCTTTTGTTTTGTTCTGGAGACAAACTACAGGAGGAGGGTCATTAATCTGTTTTTCTCTATTCAAAACTGGGGATTGCAATCAATACTTTTTATCTCTTGGCACCAAAGGCAAACCTTAGAGAGTAAAGCACGTATGGGGACAAATGATTACTCCTTTTGGGTTTTACTGACAGCAAGCAAACAAAGGTGAATAATAAAGTTCAACTAACAGGATCCTTGGGGGCCTTGGCGGTCTAATATACTGGAGTAAGAGAGTACAGAAGTCAAAACTGGAGTTGTGTTGGCAGTGCAGTCACCTTGAAAGCCTTCATATGTCCTCCGGGGATAATTCTTCAGAGAAATAAGTTTGTGAGGTTGAGCAGATGCTCACCTTTTCCTGTCCTTCTCTTTTTTTGCAGGCTGCTAAGACAACTGCTGATTAGGAGCAGCTGTGCTGGGGTACACAGGTGTGGGTCATTAGAGGCAATTATCAAATCCCAGAATTCCTACTCAGTACTGTGTCATTAAATCTGTCACGGAAAAACTCCTCATGAGCACAAAGTGTCTTTACAGCTGAAGATAAGCTGGTGTGCTTGATCATTAGTGTGTCACAGTTCAGATCTTCAGTCATGTGTCAATATCCACAAAATGTCTGTGACACTGACCAGTAAGGAGAACAGGAAAATGGCTAATCTGACCCTGTGTCCATCTGATCAGACTCAAATGTATGCTCAAATGCAATGAACCCAGCCTAAAGCACCCAAGTCTGTGTTTTCCACAAATGTAGCTCTGTAGCATCAGTTAGCTAAAAGTAGCAAAATTCTCCTGAACTGTGTAATGTGATTATTTGTATTATTTTAGCCAAATAAATTATTGCTCCCCAATGGTCCCATTTCTCTTGTTTGTGCTGTAGATAATATTATACATTATATAATTATAAAGTGTTATCTATCCACCCCGGTTAAAACCAAGTACACTCTTACACCCGGCACAGCGATCGCAAAGGTAAGTAGCAGCTAGGTGCTGCTAAACAGCATGTGTGAGCACCTCTATAAAAGCACACGTTTTGGCAGTTTGCTGCTCTGAAGCATTCAGATGTGTGTTAACACAATGTCACAGTCTTCCCAGGAGTGGATGTCCTAACAAATTCAGCCTGAGGTCAGACCGTTCAATGCTTAGAGAGACTGCAAAAAAACCCCAAGAGCTACATCTCACACTCTACAGGCCTCAGTTAGCATGTTAAATGGTAAAGTTCATAATAGGCAATTAAAACAAAGACTGAACAAGTATGGCTTGTTTGGAAGGGATGCTAGGAGAAAGCCTCTTCTCTCCAAAAAAGAACACAGCAGCATGACTTAGATTTGCAAAGTTACATTTTAACAAACCACAAGACTTCTGGGATAATATCCTTTGGACAGACTAGACCAAAGTGGAGACTCAGCAACATGTGCGGAGAAAACCAAACACAACATTACAGCACACATACTTCATTTCAACTGCCAGCACTGCTGAGGGCTGATGATTAGAGCTTGTTCTGCAGCCATGGGACCTGGTCCCCTTGTAGTCATTGAGTTTACCAGGAACTCCGCTGTACACCAAAGTTTTCAACCAACTAATATTTATAGGTTCAGTGTGCAACTCCAGGAATATTTCACTGTCTAGTCATGCACATCTCTAATCCACAGACCTCAGTACTTTTTTGTTTTGCAGTCATTCAGCATTTTGTTAGTTAGGTACTATCCTGTCACATACATAGTAAACCTGTTCAGTGTGAAAACATTGTTAGAGAATCATCGCACCTACTTTTCACTCTGTGTGACAAGTTAACTTCTTTGCTTTTTGATTTTCAGTCCCTCTGATGTTGAAACGCTGCAGCATGTCATCACCCTCTTAAAGTCACTTTTTTTCTCAGGTTTTTCAGAAAAGACAAAAAACTGAACCAAACACTGAAAATATGATGATTTAGGCAAAAATGAAACTTTCATTAAAAATGACTTAGGCCATTATTTTAAGAGGGTGAAGATACTGCATCCTCTGCTCTGCCTTTCCCCGCTTCTGGTAGTCGCTGGCCTTGGTGCTGAACCTGCACCATTGTCAGCATCTGCTGGTAAACAGCTGACAACAACAACAACGCAGATTAATGCCAAACAGTGAGCAAGCCTGAGGAATGCTTTGCATGTAAAGCAAGTCTAAGTACGAGGGCAACAAATATCTAAAATGGGATGGACTTCTACAATAACCAGTCCTATTCCCTACATTTCCTGCCTGCATGCTCCACACACACACACACACACACACACACACACACACACACACACACACACACACACACACACTTCTAAATGCAAACAGATCATTAGACAGGCAGTAGACATTTCAGAAGCTTTAGTTGTACAAAACACCTTCTGTGCATGAATTTAAATGTGTGCAAATATTTTGTTTAAACATGAGCACGCATGCGGTTCCACACATTACTTTAAATCCAATTACAGTGCGTGGTCCAGGAGAAAGCTCACCAATGCAGAAACACACACAGTCCACACAGTTAATGAGCCACTGCAGCACCAGCCACAGTTTGTCACGCCTTCTTTTCCTCTTTTCCGAGCGTTAATGCATTTCTCGCTCTCCAGCTCTGCACGTCAAAGGATTACAGTCTCATTTGGAGTTAGTATTTTCCTTGTGTGCCTCTATCAGTGGACTGGAACCCTGAAATAAAATGTTAATCATTACTAAAATAGTTTTCCTGTTATAGCATGTGAAACATTCTCTTACTGCACTGAGTCAAGTCCTTTTCTCTAAACAAGACATTGTTCATAGGATCAGGCATAACATTATGACCACTGACAGGTGAAGTGAATACCACTGATTATCTTATCATTATGGCACATGTTAATGGGTGGGATATATTAGGGACCAAGTGAATATTTTATCCTCAAAGTTGATGTTAGAAGCAGAAAAAATGAGCAAGTGTGAGGATCTGAGCACGTTTGAAGAGGACCTGGAACCAGGATGCACTATGGGAAGAAGGCAAGTCGGCAGAGGCAGTGTGATGCTTTGGGTAATGTTCTTGGGTCCTGCCATCCACGTGGATGTAACTTTGGCACATACCGCCTACCTAAGCATTACTGCAGAGCATGTAGGCCCTTTCATGGAAACAATATTCCCTGATGGCTGTGGCCTCTTTCAGCAGGATAATGCACCCTGCCACAAAGCAAAAATGGTTTAGGAATGGTTTGGGGGACACAACAACTAGTTTGGAGTGTTGACTCTGCCTCCAAATTTCACAGATCTCAATCCAATTTTGCATCTGTGGGATGTGCTGCACAAGCAAGTCTGATCCACGGAGGCCCCATTTCACAACTTACAGGACTTAAAGGATCTGTTGCTAACATCTTGGTGCAGATATCACAGCATACCTTCAGGGGTCTAGTGGACTCCATACCTCGACAGCTCAGGACTGTTTTGGCAGCAAAAGGGGGACCAACACAATATTAGGCAGACGGTCATAATGTTATGCTTGATCTGTATATATATTTTGCAGTCATTCTGTAAAATTGATTTAAATTCATTATGATTTCTGAGATGCATCCTAAAACCCCATTCTTCTTTCCTTCCTGTCAACTTGAACACACTAATCCCTTTCCTCAGTCTCCACTTTCCCTCTCTTTCTCCCTTTCTTTTATACCCCCAGTTATTACAGACTCTTTGATGTCTAGCTATTCTTGCCACTCTCTCAACTAAATGGAGCATTTGGACTAAAAGAGCATGAAAAATCAGGGAGAATGGAACACAGTGAAGTGTCACATCCCCATCGTTATATATTATTTTAGCAAACACACATGTGCACACACACGCGCACGCACGCACGCACACACACACACACACACACACACACACACACACACACAGCTACTCTCCTAAACAAGTTGTAAAGAGCAAATGAGAGCAAAGTGATGCGCTGATGGAAGCACTGAGCTGAGGGAAGAGAGGAGGAGGGCCAGAGCGTGAAAGGTACAAAAAGATGAAAGCTAGGAACATGAGAGTGGAGAGAAAGGAGACGAGGTGACATATTAACATGTAGCAAAAGAGCGTTTGCTTTTAGGATGAATTTTTTTGCTGTTTGCTGTCACTTTCTAAATGCTCTCTCCTCATCTCATTCTTATTCTCTTATCAGCAGTTCTTCCATTTTTCCCCCTCCTTTCATTTCCTTCCCTCCCTTGCCTACGTTGCTGCCTAGTCATTGAAATTCATTCATTTAATCCTGACAGCTCTGGTAGATACAGCACTTAGTGCTTATTGAGGAGGTAATTCATCTTTAATTCTCCCAACCCCTACTGCAAGTTAGTCATGCCTAAGTGTCTTTACAATGCCATCACACATAAGCACAGCTTTTATGCACTAAGTAAAAACTACACATGAAATTATGTAGAAAAAGTCAGCAACTGTATCTCAAAATAAAGTACAAAAGATTGCCAGTACTGTAATATTGAAACTGACACACTGCTGCCAGGTTTGCACATTTTGTCTGCACACTAGCATGA
Source organism: Pterophyllum scalare (assembly GCA_024447675.2). Classification (NCBI taxonomy): domain Eukaryota; kingdom Metazoa; phylum Chordata; class Actinopteri; order Cichliformes; family Cichlidae; genus Pterophyllum; species Pterophyllum scalare. The sequence continues at coordinate 44,770 of JAMQGT020000206.1, forward strand.
ACAGTTTAAATATTAATGATGTATTTTTTGTAAGTATAGTGCATGCTTTTTTTCTTTTATATTTGCTTAAACTTGTCATAACAGTAAGCAGCACACTGCACCTAATTTTAGATAGATAGTTAACCCTGGCTTGATGATCCATTCCACGAGGATGGCTATGAAAAGGTGCTCATCTTAAAATTAGGATTTAGTCAAACCGAGCCAAGGAGAAAAACATTTTATTTAGTGGTGATACTTTCCAAGCGAGTTTGTTCAGTCTGACCAGCATTTATTTGGTTTTCATCTCCCAACTGCAAGCTGCACTGAGACACTGTTTGTGGCATTATATGAAGCATTATTAAAGTATTGTTTACAGCTGTTCAGAGTGGAAAAACTATGACATAATAAAAAACAAGTTCATCCAAGCCTCTTATTTAAAGCCCCTGCACAGCTGGTACACCTACACTGAAGTTTTCACTTATTGTTCCTGATTGGACCTCTTCTCAGGACTGGGATGGTGTGAATAGGCTGCTGATTGTCTCCCTGATTCACCGTTTAGTTTTATTTCACCTGATATAAGTGAAATTAATCTGTCTTCACAAAGTAGGAAGCATTAAATGACTGGTAGCACAAGGAGTTTTCACAGTAACAAATTACTGCAATGGATGCGTTAAAAGCTAGAACTAACATCCTAACACAGGATTTTTTGAGCTTCCTTCCTTTTTCTACTCATGCCCTCCTGAGAAACCAGTGCATTATTTTATTCAAACGCAGGTATTGACAAGGAAAAACAAAAACTAACCTTTTAAATTAATAAAATCAATTAAACTAACAGGAACAGTGGCTAATGATTCATTAAATTTGAAAGGGAAGTTGGAAATTCACACTTCCCAGGACAAAATCTTGGCTGGAATAGCCTTACCAACAAAAGTGGCATGGAAACACTCAAGTGCCCAGGACAATGACATTAATTGCCCACTTTAGGCTGCTTCTAAAAGATGGTTAATCCAATTATGTGGCAAAAACAAACATGTTTACAAGCATATTAAAAACAAACAGCTTTGGTCTCTATAGCTAATTCCCCTTCATAATAATTATATGGTAACTTTGCTTAACTCATCTTGAATGAGAAATATTAAGCATAACTAAAGAAGAAGTCACTTTGAGTGACAAGTGGATTCCTTTTCATCTTGTTCAACATTTGGTTGTACTTAAATACATGAAGGCATCACATGTTCTTTTTGTTTGTTTGTTTGTTTGTTTTATGCTAGCCTCGATTGGCATTTAATACCACAGTAAGTTGTGCATCTTGTTAACCAAGCTAGCCAGTCAGTGCTAGGTCCCTTAATCCTTTCGCTTGTTCAAAAAATATTCAACTCCAAGAAAAAAAAAAGAACATGGATGTCCTCAATCTTTTGTGTAGAGTGTCTGCACCACCCTAATTTCAAAATCCAAGATGGCTGCTCAGTAGCTGCTCCACAGTAAGTGGAAGCTATAGTAATATGGAAGGTTTGTAGTCCACATGGCATCAACTTTTTCACCATTTTAGATGTGTGACAATCATGGTGACAATGTAAGGTTGAGTGAATAAGGCCTCAGTAACACAGGCCCAAAGACTGGTCCATGACCAGCAGCAACCACCAGTCGTGAGGAGAAAAAATGTGTACTCTGTGTGCGGTTGATAAGTGGTTGCTGGAGTTTGATGGCAGTCACTGGGAAATTGATTGTTAAAGTCCCAGTCACGCAGGCCTGGTAACCCCTGGTAACCATTATGTATTCCCCAACAGGTTGGCAAAAACTGGAAACAGAGGCTGTTCAACTTCAAAGTAAAAGTTGTTCTTTTTTAAACACGTCTGCAGTGGTAAGGCAATACTTTTACTTTGAAGCCAAATGGTCTGCATTCTCAAGTGCATTTTGAAAACTTGAAAAAGTTGTGTTGCAGAGAAAGTTCAAAGTAAAAGTTGCACCTTTTGAAAAGTGCTGGCTGCAGTGATAAGGTACATCTTTTACTCTGAAGGTGAACTTTCTCTGTTTCTGGTTTGTGTTGCACTTTTTCAACTTTCACTATTGCTTGGCTGGTAGTTAGTGTTTGCAGACAACTAAGCATCTTCCATGCAAACTACAGGTGACCGTGGCAAACTGCTAGCAGCCAAAGCACAAATCACAATTGCAATTTGCCACTGATTTGTGACCAGTTTCACCTAGCAATGGCCAACAACCTCGCCAGTTTTTCCCTAGTAACCAGTGATTGTATCGCATCCAACTTGGCAGACAATTCTGAAGCAATCTGCACATGATGTCACATGGCCAGCTTTTTGGTAGAACTTCTGTCTGTTTATGTCTCATTAAATCTATTGTATATAAAATGCTTTCCAATTTTTACCTTTTGCTACAATGTTTTTATAGGCAAAATAACATGGAACACCTTATTCTCCATATTTGTTCAGCTGCAAACATTGGCTATCCTGGCTAGAGGGCAATCCCGATTGGCCCATTTTAATTTTCTGGCTTTCCACGTTTGGCATATTATCTGAATTTAGATTTTGCCTTGAAATTTAGCCAATTCAAAAAATAGCAAACCGGGCCTTTTGATAAAACAGAACTACTTTACTTCAATAGCATGCACAGTTTTGTGATGTTATTTTAGCTCTGCATACTCTGAACCTGAGCAGAGCCCTAACTGAATGCACAATTTTAGAAAAGCATATAATTCAAATGTTGAAGGTGAAATAGTTTTTATATTTACACATTCATAGTGACATTACAATGTGTTAGCACACAGAGCTGCATTCAAATGCTCCCTCAGACTGCTTCTCAAACAAATCCAATAAATTGCTGCAAATACAACAAATTATGAATGCAAACTCCACAGCTAGCAGTAAATAATCTATGCTAATTTGTTTTCTCTATGGATGCTTACTAAGTGTTTTATAGCATTTGCAAACAATGCAAGACTCCATGCTGGTTTACACAAATGCAACACCCACACACTCGCACACACATAGGCACAAAGCACCATGGAACGATAGGATTGGCTGTGCTGAATCCCCAGGGCCGCTTCACCAAAATGTGACTAGACAAAGTCCTTGCATCACAAACACACACACAGATGCAAAGAGAGGGTGTCCCCAGACGCACAATCATGCTGACACAAACACACATACATGAGCGAATTAGTACATATTTAACACGTTTTACACACAAACACCACACCCAAAGTCACATGCGTGCACACACATTTGACCACAGCATGCAAGCATCTAAGGGGATTTATTAACAGAGTGAGACAGGAGGGAAGAAATCTGCCTTGCTAAAGGGCTTAATGACCTCATCTGTGGCCAGCAGCCGACATGACTGATAACATCCAAGTACACACTCTCACACTGCCAGAGGCTCATCCTTTCCTGCCCTCTCACACACACTCCTTACTCTGTTGTAAGGGTTTAATTTTACACCATGTTACATTGCACCCTGATTATCAGTGAGCTGCACCTTCCGCAGATTAAAAACAAAACACACACGGACGCACAAAAAAGTGAAAATCGCACACGCTGTCAGATCCAGCAGTGAACTGAACTGGTGCAGTAGGGTTCTATTTTCTTTAAATAACCATAAATACACAGCAAAACAACAACAACACACACAACAAATATCCTAAAATACACATCACACGCAACACTGTACCGAAACACCTAAACTCCATGAGACAGAAAACGAGAGCGAGATGGGGGTTTAAGAAGAAGATCAAAAGATGAATTGAGATTTCCAGAGGGAGAGATGAAAAACGGATTATCCCTCCTCTGACTGCTGCTTCATTTTTACCTGTTTTCTTTCTTGGCTTGTGTGTTGCATTACATGAGATGAGACTTTTTTTGTGCAGGAGTGTGTTTGCATCCCGCCTGTCTCACCTCATGGGGTTTTTCTCCGCATTTTTGAAGAATTCTGTAATCTGCTGTTGGTGTGTGTGTGTGTGTGTGTGTGTGTGTGTGTGTGTGTGTCTGTGTCTGTGCGTGTGTGTGTGTGTGTGTGTTTGTGTGTGTGTGCAACCTTCCGTTCTTCCATATCATTAAATAGTGTAGATCAGATACATGTGTGCTTTCTACCTGCTCTGAGACACTAAAATGTGTGCCCAAACTTGTGTGTCTACAGCATGACACTTCTTAAAGTGGATTTTCCAACTAATACCCTTCAACTTATTTCTCCCCACCTTCTGGCTACTTTATTTCCACTCAAATTTTCAGTGTTGCAGTGTAACAGCATGCTTTCTTGCCCCATGCCGTTTCCTGGATACGTCTCCATTTTTTTCTCTCATTACTTTCCCCTGATCCATTAGAGCCCCTATGGTGTAAAGCTCTACCGGCTCAGCTCCCCAGGATTGGGTGGGAGAGATATCCATTTCTAGATGTAAATAAATCTGTTACTTCCCTGACAGCACAATTCATTAGTTCTCGCAGCAATCTGCCTGTTCACGCAGAGTGATTCGACGAAGCGGCAAGGGTATGTGTGTGTTGTGAGTGTGCAGCAAAGAGAGTTGGGGGTGTTAGGAAAGTGTGTCAGCTTGCTCTTTGGAGGTTTGGGTGTGATTACAGGAGGAAAATGCCTTCAAAGGACAGAGCAGCGTGTTTACAGAGGTTAACAGTGACTAATTGCAATATTGCCCATTCTGTTACCTCACTCCTGGCTATATTTGCTTATTATTAATAAAATAACTGAGTTTTCTTTTTTCCTTAGGAGTGGATTTCAAGTGTGGAATGGCATATGTAACAGTGGCATGTAGCAACTTACAGAAAAGCAAAGAAAGACATTTAAAAACATACTTTTCCATGACTTTCTGTTGCCTGCCTTTTATTCTTTTATGTATGCTGACAGTCTGTTGCACCTTGCTGCACTTTGAATGGATGTCTTCACCTTTCTGCACCCCTTCCTGGTTGAAAAATTGTAAGATACAGTCAGTCATCATGAAAATATTTAACATTAGCTGACTTTTTAGAGCCATTCCTCAGCATTAGAACACTATCAAAACACCTCCTCACTATACATAAAACTGTATTATCTTTACAAACATGCCCGTGTGGACCCACAGTGGGTAGCTGCAGGTGAACTGTGGGGCAAACCCACACTTACAGTATGGGTGTGGCCACACAGCGCCAACAGCACTTTTCCCCTGCTATAGAAAACCCATGTAGGTTAGCCCATGCGGGGCCCATAGCAGTTTTGTCCTTTTGGGCCCTCAAGAAGAAATTCTGTGGCAAGCCCACTCTCAGTGGCCTCCCTGTGGACTAGCACATGCAGGCCCCATAATTGTTTTACCCCACATGATAGTTTTCTATGGGCAAGCCCACTGTGGGTTGCCCATAGAAAACCCATTTGGGGTCCCCAAAAGACAGAACTGGTGTCGGCCCTGTACAGGCACGCCCATTTGGAGCCTGCGTGGGATATGTGTCGGTTTGTCCTACCCACACAGACCGACAGTTCACCGACATCCACTCACTGTGGGCCCTCACAGGTATGCTTGCTGACACATTATTTATAATAAGGAAACATCATACTGGGAAATGTGACTATTGTGCAGAAGATGAAACTACAGAAAATGGTTTATTACACTGTCACAAATATGAGGCTGAGAGAAGGTGATAGAGTCAAAATCTCATAATGGCCCATGTGGGTCTGCCCACAGCGGCCCCACATGGGCCCCCAATGTTTGCTGGGATTGGCAAGTTGCTCAAACAGACTCAAGAACACTCTAATTGTGCAGTACGCACATCTCTGTGCAATATTGTATTATTCATACTGAACAATATCTATTACTCCTATATAGTGCAATATCCAATATTCATTACCCCCCAAACTCATGCTCTTATCTTTACAGCAGCCAAACCACAAAACATGTAACAATGAAACACGTACATGCAGCTTCTAACTAACTTCTTCAAGGTGTTGCGATGGCTGCCAAGTGCTACAGGTGCTACTATCTTCCTGGACTTTTGTCTTCCCAGCTCTTTGATCCAGTGTGGGATTAGTCAACAAAAGAAATTTGTAACTTGTTAAAGTTGAACTTGGAAAAGTGGACCCTGTGTGTGCCCAAGGAGCGACTATTTACCAGGAGAATGGGATTCATGTCCTGCATGAAATCTAAGAACATTAGAGCCTCATAATGAGCTTCAGGCATTATTCTTGTATTGATCCAAAACACTTGCATTTTAATGCCTTTGACCCTCAAGAGGAATTGATAGTGAATCTGTTGTAACAAGGCTGTTAGATTGCTTTGTACCTATGTTGTACTGGTAAGTTCTCAAGCATACAGTACCTGTTTTGGCACAGTGTGTTGTTGATGTAATATTCATTAGTTGCTTGTGTTTACCACTGTTTGCAAACAGCGTGATTATGTCTCTCAAGCTTATTTAGTTCTCTGTGTGTCTCTGCTTTCTCCCCAGTGATCAGATCAGCTCTGGTGAGTTGAAACCACACAGTGAGAACAACACTTCTACCCTGATAAAATCTGCTCTGTCACTGTTTCCCTGAGAGGATCTGAGCACCTTTTCAGTGCCAACACTTTGCCGGAGAGCTACCTGATGCTCGGTGTCAAAAGGCCAGAAGAGTTTTGCACGTCATGAGGAAATTCAACTCAGGTTTCCTAATGTAGCTATGGACACAATGAGAATGAAAGACGCGGTGACTGCAGTGTGTGACCAGCAAACAAGGACAAGTCTGGTGTAAGCAGCCACTTAAAACTTTTTTAATTGTAGGACTGTAATGCACAAAGAATCTCAACTTCTGACTGCTGGGGATGGCTCCTAATTGTTTCAAGAAGCTGATGAGTAAATACTGGAATAGATCATGAATGAATGTCATTTTAATAAACATTCTCATTTGTACAACCTCAGTTCTGAAAAAGTTGGAACACAGTGTAAAATGTAAATAAAAACAGAAAGCAATGATTTTCAGATCTGATAGAGCAATATTTTAATCACAATGGAATTTAGAAAGCAAATCAAATGTTTAAACTGAGAAAGTGGACCATTTTAATAAAAATATTAGCTTGTTTTGAATTTGATGGCATGAAAAAAATTGGGACAAGGGCAACAAAAGTTTCACAGCTAATCGGTCAGCTATCAGGTCAGTAGCATGAATGGGCCCAAGGTTCTAGGAGAGGCAGAGTTTCTCAGAAGTAAAGATGGGCAGAGTTTCAATCTGCAAAAAAAAAAAAAAAAAAAAACTGTCTGCAGACTGTGGAACAATTTCAGAATAATGTACCTCAACATCAATTTTGAAAGACTCTGAATATCATTTAATCTGAAGTGCATAATGTTATCAAAAGATTCAGAGAATCTGGAGAAATCTCTGTGTGCCAGCGACAAGGCTGAAAATCAATATTGGATGCCCGTGATGTTCAGGCCCTGAGACAGCGCTGCATCAAAAACAGGAATGATTCTGTCAGGGAAATCACTGCATGGGCTCAGATACACGTCCAGAAATCTCTGTCAGTAAACGCAGTTTACCGTGCCAGCCACAAATGCAGGTTAAAGCTCTACGAGGCAAAGAAGAAGCTGTATGTGATCATGATCCAGAAACACCGCCTTGTTCTCTGGACCAGGATTGTTTGATTGTTTGTTTTTATTTATTTACTTGGGTTTAGAAGTCTTAAGTTCTGTATAGATACTTTACAATTTTTTTGCTAGTCTTATTATTTGAGTCCCCTGTTAAGCTACTGATGACTTTAGGTTCATAATTACTTCCCCTTTTGTGTTTCCTTTCTGTTCCTTCCATCAGTCTCATTCCAGTGGTGGGTTTGTTTGTTTGTTTTTGCAGATTACCATGATCACCCATAGTTTGTACGGAAGACACCGACTTGTCAACAAGTACTTGCTAACTAATAGCCGAGCAGTGGTAAAACCAGAAATGGAGGACATTCTCCTTCAAAGTAAAAGCTGCATCTTTGAAATGTGTAGGCTGCAGCAGTGAGGCACACCTTTTACTAAGAAGGTGAACACTCTCCATTTATGGTTTTACTATTGATTGGCCACTAGTTAGCAAGTATTGGTAGACAAGTGGTGTCTTCCATGCAAGCAATGGACAACCGTGGCAATCTGCTAGCCACCAAATCAATCACAAGGAGGTTTGTGGCGTACCTTGCAACAGCTAGCAACCTTCAGAGCAAACACATTTATTTCCCCACATCCATCCTCTAGGCCTGTCTCTGGGTATCTATGTCTTTTCTCTGAATTTTGTGAGATTTTTGTTGTTTCATGCTGATATTTTAGTGGTCTGCCTCATCCAAAGTCTCTTCCAAGAACTACTGTAACTCTGTCATCTCAGATTCTGCCATTCTGCCATGCTAACCTCCGCTCCTACTGCTACCTTCACGTGCCGCTCATGTGACATGCAAAGCTACGTAGAGAAAACCCCTGAGAAGATGCATCCACACTTTCCATACACTGTTACATAACAAATAGGCAAAGAAGGAACGCAGCACAAAAAAAAGATTATTGAGGTGTGTGTGTGTGTGGGGGGGGGGGGATATGTGTGTGTTAGGACGAAGGCAGGGACAGAGAAAACTAATTAGCACAGCACTTTAAGGATCACGGGCCACAGACTGCTGCAAGTGGGGACTGCCACAGACAATCCCAGTCAATTTTCCCACTCAGCGAAGAGAGCTGAGGCATGCTCTGACATTGTGTTTTATCTCAGCGGGCCTCTTCACTCATGTCAGGAGCTGGAGAGATGGGAAGGAAAGAAAAGCGAGAAAGAGAGAGCTAGAGAGATGGAGCCAAGGTTGTTCGTCTGAAAGTTAAGGAAAAATAGATGAGCAAATTAAGCAAAGAAGGATCGGTTAATGAAGAAAAAGGAGTAACAGCGCAAGAGGGAGACAGTTTCAAAGTAAAATCCAAAAAAAAACAAACAAAATAAGGAGAAAGGGAGACAGAGTCAAAGAGAGCCAAAGGCACTTCAGTGCTTGGATAGTGTTTAAACAGCTTCACTTCTTGAGGATTGTCTCAGCCTTTAAGATGTAAATGAGTGATATTTCAAAAGGGAGAGCTACAAAAATATTGCTGTTCCACTGACAAAACATCACTACATCTAATCAATGACATTTGCCGAAATGTCAGTGGACTGTGGCTTATTCGCGGAAAAAAGATGCGCAACCTGGAAGCAACTCGATTGTTGCGGACATGTCCAGACAATTGAAAATAACGAGTGCCCTTTGTGAAAATCATTCAACTGCCAAAACACAGCAATGCACAGTTTGACTCACAACAGGGCTCCAGTGCACTTTTGATGAATGCTGTCCTAAAGCTCTTCAGTGCTGTCTGGGGAAAAACAAATTAATACAGTAGCTGCGTAAAAAGCACCCGGCACAAACAGAGAGCAAGCGCCCATATGGCCGCTGCATGTGCAGTTGTACCTAATGTGAATAAATCATTGTATGAGACAGGCTTTGCACTTTAACAGCTATTTTTATGGCCTCCCTACCATTAGCATAGACACAACACCTATCCACCCCTTTGCAAAATACAATATGCATCAGACTAAAGTGTTGGTCTACTGGAAAAGCATCACAAATGTTACCATAGTAAATTAGATGCAGCCAACGATGGAGGCATATGAAGATGCTTTTATTGGTACTAAATGAGCATAATCTTTAGTGTATCTTTTTTCGCAATGCTAAAGGCATAATCAGTCTGAAATATCTTAATATCGCTAAGTGCATTGCCATTATTTTCTGTACAAACATTCATGATACCCAGATGATGTATACTACTTATACTGTGGGAGTGAATGACTTTTGATCGCTTCAGGCGCCTCAGAATGATTCTGGATGAATTTAAGGATGAAATTTTATGGCAGGGTTTGGGATGTTTTGCTCTGAAGAACCAGTGAACCGGAATAATTATTAATAGGATTATTAATAAGAAGAAGAAAAAGGTGATCTTAAGGTTTCCTCTAGTGCCATCTTCCAGTAAACATTTCACCTTGTTCAATACTTTTGTTTAGGACTACACACGTGCACAACTAATGATGAATGTGTTTGAAGCTGATTCGCAACTGTAAGCACATCCCATGCTACACTGAGGAGGTAATCAAGGGCACTGGAGGTAGTGGCGCCCCATCCCAAACTATTTTTAGAACACAGATTACTGTGTATCATTTTTAAATCACTCCCCAATCATTCACTCTAAGAAATTAGGTTAATAAAGCAGGGAAACATAGAACAGGAAGGATATTTTGACTTTAAGTCAAGTTTTTCCAAAATTAATTCTGCTAAATAAATTTTTTAAAGTTCTTTTGTTGCTTTACCATCCTTTAAAGAGAGAGACCAGCTCATGTCAGGCTTCTTCTTTCTTCTTCCTCTTCTTTCATCTGCTCCCGTTAGGGAGCGGATCATCTGTCTGCATCTCGCCCTATCCCCAGCATCCTTTTCTGTCACACCAACCATCTGCATGTCCTCCTTCACTACATCCAGGAATCTTCTCTGCTGTCTTCCGCTTTTCCTCCTTCTTGGCAGCTTCATCTTCAAGATCCTTTGTCCAATATATCCACTAACCCTCTTCTGCACATGTCCAAACCATCTCAGCCTTGCCTCTCTAACTTTGCCTCCAAACCACTCAACCTGAGCTATCCCTCTGATGTACTCATTTCTAATCCTGTCCATCCTGGACACTCCCAATGAAAATCTGCGCATCTTCAGCTCTGCCACCTCCAGTTCATCCTCCTGTCTTTTTGTCAGTGCCACCATCTCCAAGCCATACATCATAGCAGGTCTGCAACTGCGAGTAGATACTGTCCAAGATGGTGAGTTGAGGTGTGTTTTTGCCCCACCCGATTAACATCAGCATTTAACATTGTCATTATGAGCATGTTAGCATCACAAATGTAGTTAGCAACAATGTACAGCTTCACAAAGCTGGTAGGGTAGTTAGGAGTTAGAACTGCCATTTTTGCACAATCCACATTTCCCTCAGGTTTCAAACATTTCTGTAGTCCATTTAAAGGCTGTCTATTTCATTAACTACTGTATGCTCATTCTCTTATTTGCAGCTACTAAAGCCTGCACAGTGTGTGCAACAGTCACTCCATCTTCCTCCTACCATTCTCTATATGGGTGAAGCACAATAGACTCAAGCAAAAACGAGAGTGCTTTCTCCATCCCTACCACCCCTACTTTCTCCCACACACACACACACACACACACACACACACACACAGAATCTGTTGGAATTCATTAGGCAGCCGCTGATTTATAGCACACTGTTGTCAGCGCATAATTAGCAGTTGAGGATTGTTTATGATGGTTTTGCAAGTGGAGCGGCAAAATGTGTGGCGGAGAGCGTGGTCCAAGGTTAAGACAGGCCAAGAAGGGAAGGAAAAGAAGGAGGGAAGACCCAAAGCAACCGGTGCAGATACATTTAGTATTCACAGATGGTGAAGTGAATATAATTAGCTGATAAAAAAAACTGTCTTCAGATCCAAGAAAGAAATCCCACAAGAGTGGCAAATGCTCACAGCATGGTCAGTAAAGGGCTTATTTTTCTTGAAATCCCAGTGAGATCACTTTGTAATCATGGACAAACATAATAAGCCTGAGAATAAATATTTGATAAATATTGAGCTCAAATATATATCTTTTTCAATGATGAAACAAATATTATTGTTTTAAGGCTTATGTTGAGATCAAAATAATTATATTGTGCTCACAGGAAGACAAAACAAGTGGCAATTATCCTCAGTGGTTTTCCATAAGGGGCTGATGTGTGTACAGGGTTGCATAATTGCAGCCCAAACGCAGCCAAGGTTACCAACCATATTTGAAAAGGCCATGATGATAATATACACCAAAGAAATTTAGACTGTGGCTTATGTTTTATTTTCTAGCACCAGAAATCAGAAGCATGCATTTATAGTGTAACCAGGGTCAACCAATAACTGTCCTTATCTCATCATACCAAGAACACAGCAACAGCACCGCATTCGACTTATGTCACTATGATGTCACCCACCAATTTGGGAACTTCATGTCTGCTACGACCACAGCTAAGCAACATACAAATAAAAGCATACTTGAATTTCACTCACCAAAGCTGCACCACACACTACTTCGACAGGCTTTTAATAAAATTAACTGCATCACAAGCCATATAATTTCATTAAAAATGCTCCAAAAGGAACCGACACAACAAACACAGTCAAGAAGTCCAGTTCAGTGACTCCAATTAACAGAGGTGATGCCTAAAATACAACATGCGTATATCAGCATTAAGGTCACTCAAAGCTGTCATGTCACTAATAATGCAAACTTTAAGACATAAAAACCAAGCTCCTGTAACGACTCCTCATGCTGATCTCTGCCCTCGTGTCAGTGAGTGAGCCGAGACTTCGCACACAATCCTGTCAATACACAGATGATGACAAAAGCAAAACAAAATGATGAGCCAGAGATGTTTAAGAGAAAAGATTTTAAATAACAGGTGTGTCCACATACACTCACCAGAAACTTTGTCAGATACACCTGTTTAACTTCTTGTTAATGCAAACATCTAATCAGCCAATCACATGGCAGCAACTTAATGCATTTAAGCACGTAGACGTGGTCCAGGTGACCAGCTAAGGCTCAAATTGAGCATCAGAATGAGGAAGAAAGGTGATTTAAGTGGCTGTGATCATGGCATGGTTGTTGGTGTCACACAGGGTGATATGTATATTACTGGGATTTCTTGCAGAACCATCTTTAGGCTTACAGAGAATGGTCTGAAAAAAGAGAAAATATCCAGTGAGCGGCAGTTCTCTGAGTGGTTGTCAGAGGTCAGAGATTGCCAGACTGCTCCAAGCTGATAGGAAGGAAAGAGTAAGTCAAATAACCACTTGTTACAAGCAAAGTATGCAGAAGAGCACAACACATTGAACCTTGAAGGAAATGGGCTACAGCAGCAGAAGACCACCCCAGGTGCCACTCCTGTCAGCTAAAGGCAGGAAACTAAGGCTACAATTCACACAGGCTCACTAAAATCAGACAACTGGAAGAGATCAGTGTTTCCCAAAATGTGAGCCGGGTTGTACTCTTGAGAGTGAAGACAGGCCTCTAGTGCGAGGGGGTGCTGGTTTTTATGTAAGGATTAGAAAAATGTTGTCTGATTTCTCTGGCAATATTCAGACGATAGGGTCAGAAATGCGCAGAAACAACATGAAGTCATGGATCCATCCTGTCTTGTATCAACGGTTCAGGCTGGTAGTGGCCAGGTCTCAAGGCTCAAATCATCTCAAACTGGTTCCTTGGACATGAGAGTGAGTTCTCTGTACTCAAATGGCCTCCATAGTCACCAGATCTCAATCCAATAGAGCACCTTTGGCATGTAGTGGAACAGGAGATTTACATCATGGATGTACAGCTGACAAATCCGCAGCAACCGTGTGATGCTGTCATGTCACTATGGACCAAAGTCTCTGAGGAATGTTTCCAGCACTTTGTTGAATCTGCGCCATGAATTAAGACAGTTCTGAAAGCTAATAAGAGGGAACAAGCAAGCTGTACCCAAAAAATGGCTGGTGAGTGTAAGATTTTCAGTAAAAATATGCATACATTTTTAGGTAGAATGATCAGTGTCAAATGTTTGTGGATGCACTGCAATTTGGGAATTATTATTGCCTGGCATACATCATATGAAAGTCCACGTCCCTTCAGCTGCAGCATGTTCTCAGCTTGATGCCGTTAGGACTGAATTACAGACAAAAACCTGTGAATTACACACTATATGATTTACTGTGAACCCCTTCTTAATACGTAGGTAATCTGATTCCAGCACAGAAACTGCACTTGCTTTTGCTCACAATGAAAGCTGTTATATTGAAGTAATTTACACAAAGTAAATCATTAAATGGCTAATGCTGAGAAAATGGAGCGCATGAGTCAAAATTAAGATTAATTTCGTGAAACTGTTCTTGCATTTCTGTTTGTGTACAGAGCAATTGAGAAACAACACAATAATTAGGGAGCTTTGAAGAAAAGGTGTATTTTTCTTTTTGCTTTGACAGAGCCTGGCTAACTGTTCAACCCGCTTCCAGCGTTCACATTAAACTGGTCTCCAGCTGCAGACTTCACATGCAGATGTGAGAGCAGTGAGGGAGTCAACTGCACGTCTTCGTACCAAACCAAATGATTAATCACCAAATGCAACCTTGAGTGGACAAACTGTTGGTAAGCTTTACTCGCTTGTTAAAACTCTCTCATTAAACAGTCACTACATGCACATTAAATTGGGGCAATTTATTGACCGTGTGGTGCATGTCTAGACTGCCCTGTATTTCCAGTATTACTATAGGCTACCATGTTTAGTGTGGAAAAGCCAGCGCATTGATATTTGTCCACGGCTGGCATCCTGCATGTGTGAGCTCACATTTTTGGGACACAAAGCCAGCAGCCATCATTATCCGTCTCAGTTCCTTTGACCCATGTGCACATCATGGCAAACACGCACGCATACACCCTCAGACGAACACGCAGAAAATCAAAGGCGTGTTCATCTCTGAAGGAGGCTGAATCAGTGTCTGATCTGATCTCAGGTCAGCCAGCCTCCCCTCAGCAAAGCTTTGTTTGTACTATGTGTGTTTCGTGTGTGTATGTCAGATCAATACACAGATACAGACAGCTCAGCCCCACCCTGCCTCAGGGTCTGGGCTTCAGGGAACACACACACACACACACACACACACACACATGGAAAAAAGAAAGAAGAAAAGTATATGAGTGTATGAGTCTATCTTTGCTTCTGGCACAAAACAGAAAACAGAAAAAAAAAAAACAAGGATTGAGAAAGGCAGGGAAGGCACAGGACAGTACGGCTCAAGAGAAACTGGTTAAATCATGTGATCATGTGCACAATGTGGGAGGGGGCAGTGAGCAAGAGATTAAAAATGACAGATAAGGACTGTGACAAGGACAAATAGAGAGGAAGCAGGAATAAAAAGAAGAGAAATGCAGACTGTTGCATAAATAAGGACCTAGTGAAAAAATGTAAACTGATGGTCTTTGAATTTTGTTTTTGTAACCCATGTGAAACACAAGCCTACCAAACCCCTTTTTTGCCATTTAGAGATGTTTCATATCAGTCTCACACAAGGGTCCTGCGACGCTGTTTTATGCACTGTCTGTCTCTTCCTGGTGACATCGTTCCTGGTAACGGTGGTCAAGAGTGTGTCGCAGTGTGTCGCTACAAATCAACTGATAAAACCAAATTCTTTTCTTGTTTTGAAGCTAATAAGCCACTCTTTTATCAGGTCCTGAACTGTGAGTGCAAAGAAACTAACGTACTATACATGCTGATTAAACGAAATGAACGAAAAGAAAGAAAAAAAAACAATCTGGAGCTATGGAAATGTGGTGTACTCTTCTTATCCTGATATTCCTTGTAAAGCATTATGAGTGTTTAAGATGTGCTAATGCTATAAGTGCTACTCATAATAATAGGTTATGTTCAGTTAGCCTAACCCCCAAACTGGGAGGAAAGATGGGGGGGAGTACTCAATACAGGCTCTTGTGTCTGAGAAGGTTCTCAGTTATCCAGCTAATGGTCTCAAGAGCTTGAAAAAAAGGGAGCTGGACTTCTTGAGGTTTTTTGAAGATGTTTCACCTCTCATCCAAAAGGCTTCTTCAGGTCTAAAAATGAAAAGGTTGCGAGTCCCAAGTATTTTAACCCTAGTGGGGGTTGTCCCCTTTGGAGGCGGTTGTTGACCCACTATTAATCACGTGTGTCATCAGAAAATAATTTATTAGGAATGTGCCGTTGTCAAAGCTGGATTCCATTGCCTGGTGGCTGAGACGGTGGAGAATTTTCTTGGCTGTTGGGCTATTGATGTGGTTTTGGTATCACACTGCATCTTTCCCCCTGCTCTTTCTACCTGCACAGGTTTCAGATAGAATTGGAAAGAATGAAATTTTTTGTCACATACCGGACAAAACAATCTACTTCTGATAGGACTAATAATAAATAATAAATCCATTATTTCTGAACCAATTTTGACAATCTTGGTGTTGTTTTGTTTCTTTTTCGAGCTCTATCTGATAATGCACGTTTTATCTGAGTTTAATCAAGATGGGTTTTTTTTTTTTTGCCACATACCTGTGAATGATCATCATTGAACAGAGGTGGTGGTTTACAACGCCAACTGTCAGCCACCTACAGTGCAAGCTTGAGATCCCTTCTGAGGTGCCTCAACCCCCCACTTCAAGTGACCTTAATAGGTCACATGTTTGGGTGGGTCAAGGTCTCACAGTCACACTTCTTCCAATTATGAGCCACAACTATCTTCACACCTTGGCTCATGTGATGGTGCACATGATTAATAGTGGGTCAACAACCACCTCCACCCCCACTAGGGTCTAAACACCTTTTGGTTTTAGTACTAAAGAAGCCTCTCTGAAGAGAGGTGAAACATCTTCAAAAAAATTAAAGAAGCAAAGTTTCCCTTTTTTTCAAGCTCTTGAGACAAGACAGGCATTTGATCTGTTTATATTAAAACGGTTCTGTTCAGTAGAACTAGCCTCGCTCAGGATTCAAAGCATTGCACTGTGAATTAATTCACATTGGTTGTTAAAAGAAAAGGATGATAAATATGTTACCTTTTGTTGGATAAACTCTAAAACTTATCAAAAACCAAGACTACACGATCAGTCAGATAAAAAGGGTTTATTCTTGCAAGAAGAGAGACGGTTACAGTTTGCCCGCGCAATCGTTAGCGCTCTACCGAATGACTGTCTAAGTTCCATATTTATACACACAGAAAGCGCGTGGTACAGGAAGAGTGTAGGAGAAAGAGGAAGCAACTGAAACACTTTGACATCTGCAAGGTTCTGCCTTGGCGCATGCAGACAAATAATGAAACCAGACATGGGAAGAGGATAAAAATCAGACATAGTCTTAGCACCTGTTGTCAGTTCTCAATAACAAGGTACACAAATATGAAACTCAGATGAAGGTCAGAGAGTGACATTAGGACTGTGGTTAACTTTTGCTTCACACATAAGGTTTAGAGAGGTCATACAAAGTTTTCTTCCTCCTCACGTAGGAGTCTCTCTGTTCATAACTAATGCAATTTATACAAGTAATTCAGATAAAAATGATTTTTATAACTCATACCTTACATTTTCCTAACACTTTTCATTGCATACAGCAGTTGTCACCATTCATCTCACTTATTTTATTCCTCATTGTGACAATGCAATTGTGATATAATAAACATGTTACTGTTAAAACTTTAGCTTTTATAACCTATGGTAACTCATGATTGTTTATGAAGCTAATAAAAGAGCCTTTGTTGTTAAAACATACGGGAATTGAAGCATACTCTTGGAGGAAACGAAGTTAATGAGCTCATGTTAAGCCTTTATTTTAGGGAGCTCCAATCCAATGCCATTTCATTTTCTTTTTTTTAAAATTTTATTTCATTTACACATGTATACTATTTACATGCAAAACATTTATGAATGTGTATATTTATGTATTGTTTATGAGTTGTGCCGAGGCAATAAAAGGTGCCAGTTGTTCACTTCAGACACGACTCCTTTTGTGAGTCAATAAAGTTGGAACCTCCTCTCGAACTGAGCTAGATGCTTAGGGTCTCTATTGAAATTGATATTGCACTGGTCCTGAGTAGAGGCACAACATTTGGTTTCTTTTCTCCCGCCTTTGCCTAAATGACATTGTGCCATAAAAGGTCAGCTGTGATTTGCCAAATCGTTGTGAAAGCATATGGAGATGAGTCTCGTCTTGCTGTAGGAGTTTCCTGTATTCAAAGCGTTCGTCATCTCCGATCCTGCATTTTTATGAAGCTCTTGTTATGGGTGACTGAAAGAGTGGAGTTAGTGTGAGATCTTTCATCTTTGTCAGCTCAGCTTCATTGATTCCCACAGAAGACTTTTGTGAAGCCTAGTGTTTCTTCTCTATTTAGGTTTTTTGGTTAAAGGATGGTTTCTTGCTAATTGATAAAAATTAACACATCCCTGTGGCAATACATCCAGAGCCGGCAGCTGCTTAGCTCAGCATAAGCTACTTTCCAACTGCTCCCTTCTTCACAAGGTGGGTGGTTCCACATATTTGATTTGGCAGATTATTTTACACTAGATGCCCTTCCTGACACAAACCCGAAGTCAGAATCTGTGGGGATCTTTTGCTTGTTGGGTAAATGTGTGAACTACTGAGAAAGACTGGAAAAATGGGACAGTTAAGGCCTAGAGACCGCTTGTCAACTCTCTGGCAACCGCAGGTTACTAGAGAAAAGTTAGTGCTCTCTGACTGGTTGCCAAGTGTTTGCTGGAGTGTTTGTTGGACGTTGCAAAATGAAACTGGTCACAAAGAGGTGCATGGTGCTGCACAAAAAAGAAAAAAAAAACTCCTTGTATTTGCAGATTGCTGGTGTTAAGTATCATACAATGAATTTTGGGGTGCGTGGGATAAAAAGGAAAAAATATGATTATTACAACTGGAACCACCAAGGATCTAGAAATTCATGTAAAACAACAATTGTAGCAGGCCAGATTTCCTATCGCACACACATACTGTATATGAAGGCTGCTGACCCTGAGCCGACTGTTGTAGCTGACTGTGGGGTCAGTTTCAAAATGCCTGGTCGTTCCAATCTGTTTCAGAGTGAACACCTTCCTTTATTTTAGCATAAATGACACTGCTCGTTATCCAAAATTCATCCTTATCTATTCCATAATGTTCTTCTTCTACAGTAATTACATGTATTAAATATTGTGCTGTTTGTTGTAATATTTATTAGTGAATTTTAACATCATTTTAATTTTATGGTAATATTAAAATAATTTTAAAAACTAATAAAACCCCTAAAACATCCCAACATGCTTATTTTTTCAAATCTTGTAATTATAAAAATTAGATGAAAATTAAAAACTTCTTCAAGAAATGACTTCATTGTTGCAGGATGGGGTCAAAAAAGCTTGGAATTCAGTGAGCTTTAGGAATGCTGTAAAGTCAGAGAAAGGGCAGGATGGTGGTGAAGTGGTTAGTACTGTTGCCTCACAGCAAGGTCCTGGGTTCGAATCCACCACCAGGACCTCTCTTTGTGGAGTGTGTGGGTTTTCTCCGGGTGCTCCAGTTTACTTCCACAGACATGCATTTAGTGGGGTTAGGTTAATTGGTGATTCTAAATTGGCTATTGTCTATGTTGCAACAGACTAGCAACCTGTACAGGGTGCTCCAGCCCATTGAGCCCATCCCAGTCTATGGGGCTTCACCTCCCTTTGGAGCCAGCAAACGATACCTAGAGGAACTGCACTGGCTCCATTTTTTTAGTTCCAGAAACTGCTCTTTGTATACAAGTAAACAAGCTAGTAAAGCTAATGAAAAGCAGAAAAACTGGATATGTAACCATTACTATTTTTATGTTAATCTAATCTAAACCATCCATTGCATCAACTTCTTATCAAACATTCTACACATCATTTCCCAGTGTAACAAAAGCACACATGAAGCACACAACCTTGACGAGCCATTCTTCTGTGAGGAATAAAATTTGAGGTTTAAATGATCATCGATCAGAGTCGCCCTCTATGCTCCCTATCTGGAATATTCACAGGCCAAAAAGACACGAAAAGAAAGCTCAGAAATTTCATCCATCAACAAACACCTTTGATTCTGCCCATGCACAACGCAGCCCTGCCTCATCAAAACAGACCACAGACGGATGAAGAGAAATGGATTAGAAAGTCAAAGTCGTTGATGCTCTGCTCAGAATTTATTGATTGCCTTCTTTTCCGTCTCCCCGTCTCTTTCCATTCCCCCCCTTCACTCTTTTTCCTCCACTGAATTTTGCAAAACCGCTGTAATCACTGGCAATTTGCAGGGTGCCTCACAGCTGGACTCTTGCCCACTGCTGACAGAGTGCGAGCATGTGTGTGTGTGTGTGTGTGTGTGTGTGTGTGTGTGTGTGTGTGTGTGCGCGCGAGTGTTTGTGAGGGAGAGAGAGAGAGAAGAGAGAGAGAGCAAACAAGTCAGGTGTGTTTATTGTGTCTGCATGCAAATGTGTCCAAAAAGGTTCATTTTCTCCGTATTAGAATTGGTGTAGAGGGTCAGGTCCTGAGGGGACAGAAGAAGATTTTCATAAATTGTTGACTACCTAAAAGTCCCTTGACTTAAATCGAGTCAGGGCCAGATATACACACATGGTGTAGTAGTGAGGCTGTTTCACACATAATGAATCTTTAATCCTTGCAATACACACGTGAATCCATTATACTCTGCACTCACCTAATGACATTGCGTGACTGTACTAACTGTTAATTTGCACTAAATGTTATGGTACATGGTACCATGGTATATGAGTGTTTTTATTTGTTTTATTTTTAAAATAAAACAAATAAAAACACTCATGTTTTAATAGTACTATTAGGAATCTTTGTGGTATTAATCATGCTTAAGCCTGTTAGGATCCGTGTCAGTTTTTTAGGATTAGTTAGCATTCTGGGACATGTGCTGATGAGAAGCTTAATATCTCTGCCTTTATAGGGAGCTACACCAGGAGATGCTTAACTAGCTTAGCATAAAGGGGTAAAACAAATAGGCTCACTCTGTATGAAGGTTAAAAACCAACTAGAAAGCCATGTTTGTTTAATGTATACTAAAACAACTGTGCCGAGCTAAAAGAGGTGGTGGTGGGTGATTGTTCTGCAACAGTGTTTAGGTGGGTGGAGCAACATTGACCTGATTGCGGGGCCCAAGGTTTCCCAGCAGAAAAGCTTCAAATCTGAAGGGTTGCTGTAAACTACTATATACACTCACTGGCCATTTTGTTTGGTACACCTTGCTAGTACTGGGTTGGACCTTCTTTTTCCTTCAGAACTACTTTAATTCTTTGTGGCACAGATTAAACAACAGCCACTTAAATCACCTTTCTTCCCCCATTCTGATGCTCAGTCTGAGCTTCAGCAGGTCAACTTGATCATGTCTACGTGTCTAAATACCCTGAGTTGCTGCTACGTGATTGGCTAGTGACCAGTTCAACAGATGTACCTAATAAAGTGGCCATGGAATATGTCTGTATTTATATTTATACTTGTTGTTTTACATTTACTGCATTTTATCCTTGTGTAATCAATCATAGCTATATATAATAAACTGTTTTAGGTGTTTTTTTCTGTTTCCTAATTATTTGTGGGCAGGTCAAAAGATATAAATTTACCATTTACATAAAAAGGTTGACTCTGTCCTGTGTAGCACAAACATTCCTATGACAAATATATATATATATATATATATATATATATATATATATATATATATATATATATATATATATATATATATATATATATATATATATATATATATATATATATATATATATATATATATATATATATATATTGATACAAATGCCAGCACTTAAAAAAAAAAAAATCTAAAATGGGCTTAGCACACTTCAGAGAAACCGTGAGTGCTGCCGGTTGATTTTTCTGCCCTGCAAAGGCCACAGCTGTCAGCGCCAAGACTTTCAAAATGACTCCATCCAACAGCAGCAGGAAAATTCGCTGACATTAGATGTGAGGTGAAAGCCCTAACGCAGCTCTGGCTAAATTTTAGATGAGACTGAGAATATCGCTGTCTGGAGTGGAAAGTATGTCTTGCTGTTTCTTGCTTCGCCATATTCATTTGGCTGGACAAAGTGAGAATGAAACCAACATGCAACTCCAGATTACTGCACATAATATAATGTAATTTTTGTAGTGATCATTGAGACCCCCTGGATAATTAGGCTTTTTATTGTCATGCGTGTTATGCGCATTTCCAGACATGATTGGCTCCGTGTAATCTTCAGCTTGTTTTATACGGTGTAATAGCCATTGCTGCAGAGGTTTGTTTCCATTATAGCAACTCAGGAAATCATATTATCGTGTCACCTGATTCTTCATGGATATCATAATATTAGTATTAGCTAATGAAGTAAAATATGTTGTAAGAACTACAAAACTGAGTCACACACCTTTGCTGACTGTATCTGTAGCTGAAGCTTTCAATGCCTTTTCATTCCAGGGCATCAAAAACTGCCATTATTCTTCCTCCACTCTCCTGCAGTACAAAGCCCCGTGCAGCTGTCTATTTGTCACTATTTGAATTGTAGTAGTATTATACCTTATTATCCCAATAGAGCACTTCACTTTCAGACTGCTGGCTTACTTGTGGTTCCTAGAGTATTTAAGAGTAGAATGGGAGGCAGAGCCTTCAGCTTTCAGACCCCTCTTCTGTGGAACCAGGTCCCAGTTTGGATTCAGGAGACAGACACCCTCTCTACTTTTAAGATTAGGCTTAAAACTTTTATTTATTTATTTATTTAAAGTGTATAGTTAGGGCTTGATCAGGTGTCCCTGAATGATCCTTTAATTATACTGCTATAGTCTCAGTGTGCTGGGAGCTTCCCATAATGCACTGAGCATTTTATTCTACTCACCTCTCTAGTTTGCTAGTTTTGCTCTCTTTTCTTCCCCTCACCCTCAGCAGATGTCTGCCCCTCCCTGAGCCTGGTTCTGCTGGAGGTTTCTTCCTGCTAAAAGGGAGTTTTTCCTTTCCACTGTCGCCAAGCGCTTGCTCATAGGAGATTATCTGATCATTGGGATTTCTCTGTATTGTTATAGGGTCTTTACCTTAAAGTATAAAGCACCTTGAGGTGGCAGCTGTTGTGAATTGGCACTATATAAATGAAATTGAATTTAACTGAATAGCATCACCTGGCTAACTAAGAGAAGTTAATTACTAGAAAATTTTGATATTTTGACATTTGAACTTGCCTGGCCTGTCCTTGTCCTCCTAGAGATAACCTCAGAGGCTTCTATTTGTTTCACCTCTTTAGGATACCCGTCTGCCCACACTTATTTACAAGTTTCCATATAATTAAAGCTTCTATAAAAACACAAGTGGCTGTGACAAGATGGCCGTATTTGACGCCCTGGATAATATGCTTGGAAATTTCAGCACACCCGTTTTTTTTTTCTTTTCTCTTTTTTTTGAGTCTTTGAAATGCACCAACAATGCACGGTTTTACTTTGCAGGGAAAAGGACACCGATAGTATACACCACGCAATGTTTTTCTCTCACCCACATGCACAAGGAAGATAGTTAGATGCAATGCATTCCAACAAAGCATCAATAGCAATCAATATCAGGACAGCCTGGTGCTATTTGCAATAGGCTTGGCTATCATTAGAGGACAGAGTTGCAGCACAGCAGGTTAGCACTGCACAGTCCCATGACAGTGGCAAAAATGTGTTTAATAATCCTCAAGATCAATAGAAAAGGGGGAAGAAAGCATTCTTTATGTTAGGAGCATTTCTGATGGTTGCATGTCTGTTCATTTGTCATGCTTTCTTATGTTTCCATGGGGCTTCTTGGTCCCCCAAAATAAAAGAGTATTACTATGCATTGTAAGGACAGAACTGCAATAACTGTAATAAACAAAAGCACACTGGATGTGCACAGACAGTTTTAATGCCTGTTTTTTTTTTTTTTCTCTTCCCCACACAATCCCATGACACTACACGGTCACCCTGAACCTGGCATTTTCAAACCATCTGATGGTTTTTACCCTGAGATGACAAGGGCATATTTATTGTATGGGCGCTCTTCTCTGAAAGGCCATGGGGGAAATGATTTAATTGGTTCGGGTGTGCTGGTCAGGAAGACAAATTGCAGAAGAATACCTCTGGGAAATAAAGGGCATGCATCCAGATATTACCCATGCGCTAGAGTAGTCATATGTATGTAACTGCGTGCGTGCTTGTGTGCGCTTTTCATGCACAATGTATTGCTAGTGGTTATCCAAAGCACTCCACAGCAGGACTGGATGCCTTCTGGAAAGCTGATTGATTGATGTCACAAAATTTAAAGTAAAACTGCATATTTTTTATTTTTATTATTATTATTATTATTATTATTATTATTATTATTATTATTAAACTGAATTTAACTTGCGAGTTGACTTTGATTGAGCACAAAAAAGAGCACTAGAATTTGGGGATTAGGGAGCGCTCCAGTGGGAGAACCACAATCAAAGGCGATAATTTATGAACCTGAAAGGCCATAATTGTTTGGTGGTGGTGGTGGTGGTGGGGGTGTCGTGTCACATCAAAATGATGGTGTAATGTGTTTTATTAGCCACACTTACAGCATCACTCTAGGGACAGATATCACAGACCTCCACTGTGGCCCAGACTGAAATAGAAGAGATTCATAGTCCCAGACGATAACGCCACATGAGTCAACCACGTGTGAGTGAAATTGTCTCAACAGTGGACGGCATCACTAAAAACATTTTTAAAAGAATCTCCAGAGCTCCTGTGACATTTACCTGCAAATATAATGGCATTCCCATCAGACTTGACTCTACTGTGTTTGGTGCTTGAACACCAAAAACATTTTCACTTTTACTATATTTTAAGCATCTGAGTGCGCCTGCTATTGCTGGTCAACTGGAACATATAGTGCAGAAGCCCATAATCACATAACCATAATCCTACTGGAAAAAATGCTGATATGGATGTAAAATTAAGTTAAATTAGGATGAAGTTAGGATTGCTTCCTAAATGCATTTATTTTATCCTATTAATCTGTCAGATTTGTAAGAATTATTTTACTCTTTTTTTTTTAAAATTAGTACTGCCTACTATAGTTTTACGAGTCTACACTGTTAAAAACAAACACATTTATACATACACAAACATGTCATATACATGACTGTTTGCTCACTTCACAGACCTACTTTGCAGGACTCGAGCTACGTGTGCTGCCTTTTATCAGATAATGGAAACCCCACTGAACACACACACACACACACAGATATGCACACACACACACATGCACACACGTAGAAAGCTATTTTTAGGAGCTCACAGATCTTCATTTAGCAACAGCCATGAGCTCATGAGTCTCTCAAAGGAATAGTAGGCTTTTTTTTGAGAGAGTTGATTTCTAAGACAAAAATACCAACAATGTATCAGTCTGATAGCATGACATAGATTGCGCTCTGATTTTAGTTTATTTATTGGGGCACAGACAATTTTAAATAGAATATATGCCGGGCTCAGTTTGAAAATTGATTTTTTTTTATTGCTTCAAATATCATGATGCAACCATATTCTGTAACCACCACAATTTTCTATTTGTCCCATCAATCAGAAGAGACAGGCTGCTGTTAGCAGAGCCTGTACTTTCACTCTATTCTGTGTGCATGTGCATTTGTGCATGTGTGCGTGCAAGCACTGGTGTCAGAGTGACAGGGTTTTCAACACCGCACAACATTTAACAGGAAAAGCAGGGAGGGCTCATGACAGGTTGCAGCGGTCATGCTTTATTTGACAGGCGGTCGCCCAACAACACTGTCAAATGACTGAATGCTGAGAATGACAGCTGCAGAAACTTCTAAAACAACAGCGCAGCATCTATGCCATTTCAGGAGGTTTCAGACAGCAGCAGGGTCAGCTGAGCCTGTGATTGGTGAAGAGGTAATACCTGCTCATTTGGGCAAGAGATGTTTTATCTGACATGCGTTCAGTTTCTATTTTTCTGTAGCACATGTGTCACATCGATCATTGTTGAAAAATGGCATTTCTGTTCGGATTGATGTGCCCCTGCTGATACCCTCTGTCCTTGTCAATAAATGCAACTAAAGGGAAGTTGATACCTCACAACACAGTACGGGCTGATGTCTACAGTGATCAAACATGCTGGGTCTTCTGATCTTAAAGATAATTACCTGAGTTTTGTGACGCTTGTTTCACAAACAACCACAAAGCAGAAAGATGGGGGGGGGAATAAAGGTGCAATATGGAAAAGTCCTCTTAAAAAAAGATTTTTAAAAACTACAAACGTCACCACAAAGGGGCAGCATTTCACCAAAACGTTAAGTGTCGAACTTTGTAGTTCGAAACAAAAGAAATGCATGAAAGAAAAGGGCAAGATGGTTGAAAAAGTCAATATGTAGTTCAATATGATTGCTTGCACAGTGCTCCTTGAGATGTTTAAAGCTTGGGAAATCTTTTTGTATCCAAATCCGGCTTTAAACTTCTCCACAACAGTATCTCGGACCTGCCTGGTGTGTTCCTTGGTCTTCATGATGCTCTCTGCACTTGGAACAGAACCCTGAGACTATCGCAGAGCAGGTGCATTTATACGGAGACTTGATTACACACAGGTGGATTCTATTTATCATCATCAGTCATTTGGGACAACATTGGATCATTCAGAGATCCTCACTGAACTTCTGGAGTCAGTTTGCTGCACTGAAAGTAAAGGGGCCGAATAATATTGCACGCCCCACTTTTCAGTTTTTTATTTGTTAAAAAAGTTTGACACATCCAATAAATTTCATTCCACTTCACGATTGTGTCCCACTTGTTGTTGATTCTTCACAAAAAATTAAAATTTTATATCTTTATGTTTGAAGCCTGAAATGTGGCAAAAGGTTGAAAAGTTCAAGGGGGCCGAATACTTTCGCAAGGCACTGTATATGTACAATGTATATGGACAGTTTTTATGTACAATTGTATGCACAGATACTAAATAAATACTGAATAAATGAATGACACTGGTGAACCACAGTGTCACCTATTAAGGGAGGAGTTATAGTTTGATGGCTACAGGTAGGAATGACCTCCTGTGGCGCTCTGTTGTGCATTTTGGTGGGATAAGTCTTGCACTGAATGTGCTCCTGTGTCCCATCACTGTGTTGTAGAATGGGCAGGAGCCATTGTCCATAATGGCCTGCAGCTTAGACAGCATCCTCCTCTCCGACACTGCCGTAAGCGAATCCAGCTCCACTCCCACCACATCACTGGCCTTGTGGATCAGTTTGTTGAGTCTGTTGGCGTCTGCCGCCCTCAGCCTGCTGCCCCAGCATGCAACAGCATAGAGGATGGCACTCGCCACCACAGACTCATAAAAGATCCTGAGCATCGTCCAGCAGATGTTGGAGGACCTCAGGCGTCTCAGAAAATAGACAACTTTGGCCCTTCCTGTATAGGGCATTAGTGTTCTTAGCCCAGTCCAGTTTGTTTTCAATGTGTACTCCCAGATATTTGTAGTCCTCTACAGTGTCCACACTGACCCCCTGATGGCCATAGGGGCCACCGGTGCCTTGTCTTTCCTCAAGCCCCCCCCCCCCCAGTTACCAATGGCTGCACAGAGGGTGACATTGCCACTCCTCTGGCCAGGGACTTCCACATGTTAAAGGGCGCTCCTGCCACCCACATGTGGTCGTTGTTCATTTCTGGGAGAGGGGGAGTGCACTTATGAATGTATATTGCCAGTGGACATTGCACTGTAATGAACATCACAGTACTTGCAGTGTGGCATACTGTGTGTCAGATGTTGTACAGCATGGAACTGTGACTGCCCTGATGATGCTGCCACAGAGAATCTGCTCAGATTGGGTTGGACCCTTTGTCCTGCTTCCCTCATGGTCATCCCACGGACGAAGACGTGGTGTGCAATGGTTGCCCGCATGTCATTGGTGATGACTGTTCTCGTCCGCCACCTCTTGCACGCACTCTACCTCCTCTGCCTCTCTATATGTGTCTGTCCATTGTAGATGCACATGTGCCACCTGCACACTGAATTGACTTTTATCCTGCCCAGTTGGTCTGGTCACATCATTTGAGAAATGTGTGTTAAATTGTGAGTTGCTGTGTGTAACAGCTGACAGCGGTGTTGGAGTTGTGTTCGCATCCTGCTGCCAGTGTTTACGGATTTTGCAACAGTGCGTTCAGTG
The DNA here is from genome assembly GCA_024447675.2 of Pterophyllum scalare. Lineage (NCBI taxonomy): Eukaryota > Metazoa > Chordata > Actinopteri > Cichliformes > Cichlidae > Pterophyllum > Pterophyllum scalare. Next base: position 72,514 of record JAMQGT020000206.1, read on the forward strand.
ACTGAGACTGTGTTTAAGGTTCAGCAACACACGTGTGAAGTGTGTTTAGTGACCGAGAATGTGTTTGCTGTTGCGCAAAAGAGAGTGATTGAGTTGCACCAGATGTGTCTAAGTGCCTAGAACTGTGTTCGCGGTTTGGCCAAAAGAGTGTGTGATTTGAGAAGTTCATTTAGGCTACTGTGAATCTGATTTAGGGACTGGGGTTTAGTGTTTTAGCAATTGTGAAATACTGTAATACTACCATTCTCACCACTTCCATCATTACTATACATGATGGTAATAGATCAGGCGGTGAAAGCAGTGCATCAGCCTGAGTCTCTGGCAGTGAGGAAGGGAAAGAGCACTAACTGGGCTCAAAAACAGTGAAGGGAGGAAGGTGTAGCCTGTCCAGGTGAATAGTATTTTTATTATTTTTATTTATCCTGAAAGATTATTGTGCTTCAGTAGAATTACTGTGCAGCTAGTAGCATATTTTGCACTGCTGTCAGTATTGTGTAGATATTTTCCTCTTACCTTGACTAATTTTAGTGCCTTCTTAAGTTGTCTCCATACCGCTATTTAAGGAAACTGGCACAGTGTGTTTGATCCCTTTTAAATCTGCTTCCAGATAGATTTTCTTGGCTTTGTTAAGGGTGGCCTACAGTATGATGATTCAGCTTTGCCCACCTGCTTGATGGCCCCAGAAAGTACCATCGGACCCCCTGCCCTCTGAGTCAACCATAATGAAGTAAGAAGAGTTGGGAGTGCCTGCCAGTCACACAAACCTAAAGACTGGTTGGCCAACTCAAGTCTCTAGAGAACAGTATACAGTCATGGCCGAAAATGTTGGCACCCCTGAATTTTTTTCCAGAAAATGAAGTATTTCTCCCAGAAAATTATTGCAATTACACATCTTTTGTTATGTACATGTTTATTTCCTTTGTGTGTATTGGAACAACACAAAAAACAGAAACAAGAAAGCCAAAATTGATATAATTTTACGCAAAACTCCAAAAACAGGCCGGACAAAATTAATGGCACCCTCAACTTAATATTTGGTTGCACACCCTTTGGAAAAAATAAGTGAAATCAACCACTTCCTATAATCATCAGCATGCTTCTTACACCTGTCAACTGGAATTTTGGACCACTCTTCTTTGGCAAACTGCTCCAGGTCTCTTATATTTGAAGGGTGCCTTCTCCCAACAGCAATTTTAAGATCTCTCCACAGGTGTTCAATGGGTTTTAGATCCGGACTCATAGCTGGCCACTTCAGAACTCTCCATCCATTTCCTTGTGCGTTTTGATGTATATTTGGGGTCATTGTCCAGCTGAAAGACCCATGACCTTGGACGCAAACCCAGCTTTCTGATGCTGAGCCCTATATTGCAACCCAAAATCTTTTGGTAATCTTCATGATGCCTTGCCCACAGTCAAAGAATCCAGTGCCAAAGGCAGCAAAACAACCCCAAAACATCTTTGAACCTTCACCATATTTGACTGTAGGTACAGTACAATGTTCTTGTCTTTGTAGGCCTCATTCTGTTTTTGGTAAACAGTAGTATGGCGTGCTTTAGCAAAAAGCTCTATATCTTGGGCTCATCTGTCCACAAGACATTGTCCCAGAAGAATTTTGGCTTACTCACGTACATTTTGGCAAACTGCAGTCTAGCTTTTTTATCTCTCTGTGTCAGCGGTGGGGTCCTCCTGGGTCTCCTGCCAATAGCGTTTCCTTTCATACAAATGTTGACGGATACTTCGCACTGACACTGATGCACCCCGGGCCTGCAGTGCTGTGGGTTGGAAACTTCTTGATTATGTTGTGCACTTTGGATGAAGGAGCATCAAGAGCTCTGGAGATGGACTTGTAACCTTGAAATTGTTGATATTTTTCCACAATTTTGGTTCTCAAGTCCTCAGATAGTTCTCTTTTCCTCTTTCTGTTCTCCATGCTTAGTGTGGCACACCATGCAAAGACTGAGTCAACCTCTCTCCTTTTGATCTGGTTTCAGGTGTGATTTTTATATTGCCCGCACCTGTTACTTGCCACAGGTGAGTTTAAACAATGAATCAAATGCTTGAAACAAAGTTTTTTACCCACAATTTTGAAAAGGTGCCAGCAATTTTGTCCAGCCCATTTTTGGAGTTGAGCATGAAATTATATAAATTTTGGCTTTTTTTCCCCTCTTTTTTTGTGCTTTTCCATTACACACAAAGGAAATGAACATGTGCATAACAAAACATGTGCGATTGCAATAATTTTCTGGGAGAAATACTTGTAGTAGTAGTAGTAGATGCTGATGGTTGCTGGGTGAAATCTGTTGCAAAAAGGGTGATGTACCAAAACCGTCCTTGTGATTGCTTTGGTTCCTGGGAGATTATCGTGGTCGCTTGTAGTTTGCAAAGAAGGCACCAAATTGTCTGCAAACACTACCTAACGACTGGTAGCGAAACTTTAAAAGTGTGACACAAACCACAAACAGAAAACATTCACATTCAAAGTAAGGAGTGACTTTTACTTTGAAGGTGAACAGTCTGGTTGGTTTACTTTATATACTAGCTGCTGTCCCAAGTGTTAATCCTGGTTAACACTGCTTAATCATCATCTCTGTTTGCATTTATCACACATGCTGTACTGGTGGCATTAGAATTAGCAAGCCTGATTATCACAGTTGGAATTACAAAGATATTTAGGGCTGATGAACAGTAAACAGCACGGTGATGACTGTGTACGGACGCACAAACACAGTCTCTCCTGGGAGAGCTGCTCAGCTACAGCACAGGTACCCACACACACCAGCTCTCTCTGAGGAATTTGAAAGGGTTTCCATTGACTGTCAAAACTTCACCTACCGTAATGTCTCTCCATCTGAGACAGAGAGAGAGTGACAGTAGCTGCTTATACCGCTGTCTGCACCACCAACCCGTCAATTACTGGAATAGTGTGACGCCATCAACAGAAACATGTTTCATGTCACTTAGCGCTTGTGTGTAAATGTAAATCAGCTGTGCATGCCCCAGTAAAGTCACTGATACAGGCAAAACTAGAGTCCTCCCATCAAAGCATTGCTCTGTGGCCTACCTACCTATATTCAAATTAAACAGATTAATTAATGACCATTCTATGATAGCAGAGAAATTTATGATTTGACACTTGGTACAACAGAGGAGAAGCAGCACTGTGTTGATGTCTTCATAGTCTGGCACAAAACAAGCTCGGGATGGCTCAGTGATCGAGAGCAAAGAAGGCACAGCAGATCAGGAACATAACTTTCATTGTCTTCCACATTCACCAGGTTGTGCACCGCAAATGTGTTTACCACAGTCAGGCTTGTAAAAATGCTGCCATTTTTCCTCAAAATAAAATTAAAGTTTGGGTTTTCCTGGATTAACAAATTGCACATCACAGATAGCGCTTTACGTACTTCCAGGAAGTGTTGCAGGAGTGAAGCGACCACTTCGAAGGCGATAATGGCAAAATTTAAATCAAGTTTTTGCTATTTATGGGTGCAGTGAAAGAACTGTACAGCTTACTTAAAGTCATGATAAAAAGAAAATACAATCTCTTTCAATTTAAAATTTTTACATATCAGGACATAAAAAATTCACCTTGTCGAATGCACTTGGTTATTTGGTTATTTGACCATCAGCAAGTGTGAGCATCTCTGTAAAAGCAGAACACCAAGGAGGAAAGCCATCTGCAACAATCCTAGAAAGGCTTATGGAACAATGTCCTTTTGGATAGACAAAGCCAAAGTGGAGACATTTGGCCATAATGCACAGCACCACATCTGGAGAAAGCGAAACACAGCATATAAGCACAAACACTGTCAGCACAGGGGTGATGATTTGGGCTTGTTTTGCAGCCAAAGGATCCGAGCACCTTGCAGTCACTGAGTTGAGCATGAACACCTCTGTATACCAAAGTATTCTAGAGTCAAACGTGAGGCCAGCTGTCTGACAGGTAAAGCTTGGCCCAAACTGGGTCACACAACATGCCAATGACCTCAAGCACAGCAGCGCATTTACAACAGAATGGCTGCAAAAGAAAAGAATCGAGGTGCAGCAATGGCCCAGTCAAAGTCCAGACCTCAACCTGGCCGTGGTGGGAACCTAACCCTGTAAACCCTCAAACATGAAATAATTACCAGAAAATTCTAATCTTTTGAAAATGGAGTGTTTATTGAACTTTCTGATAAACAAAAACAAAAGAGAAAAGAAACTAAATATTAATTTGCATACACGAGTTTTAACTAGTATCATATCTGGCAATTTTATTTTATTTTTTGCCATTTATTGCTTAAAAAGGTATTGTCCCTGTGAACCTGGTAAGGGCCTCATCATTTTTATCATGTCTTGATATGTAAAATCTGAACTGACAGAGTGTGTACTTTCTTTTTACCATGACTGTATTTTGAAAAAATAACTGAAATGTGTCACAGCATCTGAGTTGACCTTATTAAAGCGCTAATCTAATAAGACACACTGCAATGCACAATAAATAGGAGTGTGTGTCTGTGTGTGTGTATACAGTACCAACCAAAAGTTTGGACACACCTTCTGTTGATGGTTTTTCATTATTTAAAAATTGTTTGTAGATTTGTTTGTAGATTAATACTAAATTCATCCAAACTATGAAGAAATACATATGGAATTATTTAGTAAACAAAAAAGTGTTAAACAAACCAGAATATGTTTTATATTTTAGATTATTCAAACTGGGCTCCTCTTGCTTAGATGACAGTATGTACATCTTGGCATTTTCTCAGTCACCTGGAACAGCTTTCAGTTATCAGCTGTGCCTTGTCAAGAGTTAATTTTTTGACTTTCTTGCCATCTTAATGTGTTTGAGACCATCAGTTGTGCTGTGATGAGGTAGAGTTGGTATACAGTGAATAGCTCTATTTGACTAATGCTCTAGTCCATATGGCAAGAACTACTCGACTAAGTAAAGAAAAATGACAGTCCATCATTTTTTTCATTACTTTAAGAAATGAAGGTCAGTCAATCTGAAAAATTTCAAGAACTTTGAAAGTTTCCTCAAGGTCAGTCGCAAAGACCACCAAACGTGATGATGAAACTGACTCTCATCAGGACCGCCCCAGGAAAGGAAGACCAAGAGTTCCCTCTGTTGCACAGGATCAGTTCATCAGCGTTACCAGCCGCAGAAACCACACGTTAACAGCACCCCAGATAAGAGCTCACCTAAATGCTTCACAGAGTTCGAGTAGCACACACACATCTCAACATCAACTGTTCAGAGATGACTGCGTGAATCTAGATTTTATGGTCAAATCACTGCAAAGAAGCCACTTCTAAGGAAGAAAAATAAGAGAAAGAGAATGGCTTGGGCCAAGAAACACAAGGAATGGACATTAGACCAGTGAAAATCTGTACTTTGGTTTGATGAGTCCAAATTTGAGATTTTTGGGTCCAAAGGCGAGTGGATGGTTCCTATATGTGTAGTTCCCACCGTATGGAGGAGGAAGTGATGGTATGGGGTGCTTTGCTGGTGACACTGTCTGCAATTTATTCAAAATCCAAGGCACACTTAATGGCTACCACATCATTCTGCAGCAGCATGCCATCCCATCATGTTTGTGTTCAGTGGGACCATCATTTGTTTTTCAACAGGACAATGACCCCAAACACACCTCCAGGCTATGTAAGGGCTATTTGACCAAGAAAGAGGGTGATGGAGTGTTGCGTCAGATGACCTGGCCTCTACAATCACCTGATCTAAACCCAAGTGAGATGGTTTGGGATGAATTGGACCACAGAGTGAAGGCAAAGCAGACAACATTTTGGTTTAACACTTTTAAGTTTGCTACATGTTTCCTTAAGTGTTCCTTCATAGTCTGACTTCAGTATTAATTTACAATGTAGGAAAAAAAAAACTGGTACAGTGTGTGTGTGTGTGTGTGTGTGTGTGTGTGTGTGTATATAAATAATAGCAGCAGAGCACTTTTAGTGTACACTCTGAGAAATGAGGCTCATTTTTTTAATCCCCATCCAGAAGATTTCTGGAGGTAAGATTTCACTAATTAGATCATTTAGGCTGGAAAAAAAGCCAGTATATTTCTTGGTTAAATAAATCCATCCTGCTGCACTAACATGCATTACAAAATGTATCGTGAGATGCAGCTGCACTGCTTGTAGCCCAGAGGAAAGAGGCCAGCTGAAGATGTGTTAGGAAACTCACTATCAAATTTGAATATTTTACTAGCTTCAATTAAAACACTGATTAATTTGAGGGCGCTCCAGAAGTTGCTAGAGCATGAAAGGCAAAAATTAGGAAGGAGGGACCATGGAGACACAAAGATGTGTGTGTGTCTGTGTGTGTGTGTGTGTGTGTGTGTGTGAGCGCACACATGCTGGTGAAAATATTAAAACGTAGACAAAAGCCATCCTGAATTATTATGATGGTGAATTATAAAATCAGGAATAATTGCTGTCTCTCTCAGCTGCTCTGTTTTCACACAGTTTCTAAAGATGAATGTGGATTTGAGGTTCTGTTTTTTTTTTTAAAGCGTGAGCTTAGACAGGAGTAAGAATAAGAGGCCTGAGCAGATGCTGGGTAATTAATTAAACAAGTTAACTGTGTTAGTTCAAAGAGTTGGTTGAAAACTCCATCTGTATCTGACTTGTTAATGTTTCCAGCTTTCTGAGAACTCTTGAAAGTGTCTTAAATATAAATTTATATTTGGTCCAAATGTGGCCCACATCTGCATTTCTGTCGTGAAAGTCATGTTACTCTGACTGAAGGTGAGTGTGTCCAAGGCAATATCATGGCAAAGCATGTAACAGACCCACTGGTCCACTGGGTGGATGCCATGCTTTGCCTGTCCTACGATTGAAATGGACTCAAGCATGCTTTAGTTGCAGTACAAGCAGAGGGTGATGGGTAAAGCCAACAAGTTGCTACCAGCTTTTTCTTAGTAGCCATTTCAAAAATACTACACTACAACGATTACTTAAGAAAAAGAAAAGATGGTAGGTGTAAAGGGCCAATTACGAATACATATCAGCCATCTAGCTTGTTGGTTTTAAATACATTATTGCCCCGTGCTGGTGCTGCAACATTCATGTCCATTACACGCCTAGGACAGGCAAAGCATGACATCCACACCAGCAGGTCTATTACATGCTTTGGAGTGATAGCGGGTTGGTGCGCTAGTCTCATTAATGTGAAGAGGTGCCAAACACGTGTGTGTGTGTGCGCGCGCACACACGTTATCTGGTAAGAACACTGGGTTATCACTGGACTATAATATTGGAGACATATGTAGAGGATAAACATGTAATACAGACTGAAAGGAAATCCTGCTGTAGATAAATCAGCAGTGTGAGTGTCTGTGGCAGCAAGTAAAAACAGAATTCAACCCCGCACTTGATGTTCAAACATCTCTCGAAACTGAGTGACACTAAAACTCACCCAAAACTATTGATCTTTCCTCTGTGGTGGGTTCAAAAAAATGCCTGCAAAGATGCTCCCAACTCTGAAGTTATGCAGTCCTTTTTCACTCAGCTTAAACAGAGATCTAAAACCTGCTCATTCCTGTCTCATTCCGACTTAGGAAAGGTCACCCATGCTTTCGTTTCTTCCTGCCTTGACTTCTGTAATGCACTGTGTCACTCACCGTAAAATCCACAGGCTGCAATTAACTCAAAATGCTGCTGCCAGGCTTTTAGCACGCAGCAAAACGAGCGCCCACATTACACCAGGCCTAGCAGCTCTCCACTGGCTACCTGTTAGTTTTAGAATCAATGTTAAAATTTTATTGCTGGTTTTGAAAGCCCTGCAGGCTCAGGCTCCTACCTACATCTGCAAGCTGCTGACTGTATGAGCCTGAGATACTTCTGGCATAGCCTTTTTAGTGGTCCCAAAGGCTCATCTGCTCATTAAAGGTGATCAAGCTTTTGCAGTTCGGTCCCTACGACTATGTATTTCCCTGCTGGGGGATCACAGGGGGACTAACTCTAAAACTGCTTTAAAATCTCTTCTTAAAATGTTATTAAACCGCTATCTTATCTAATAACCCCATTCCACTGAATTTGAAATAGCTTTTAATTCTATTGGATTTATTTTAATTCTTCAGAATGTTGTTTAGCACTTTGTAACTTTGCTTTGAAAAGTGCTACAGAAAAACAAATAATTTAAAATAAGTACAAATAGGTATCCTGTTTTCTGGATCATATATTAATGCTTATAGGATATTAAAATTATCTATATTTATGGACTGTTGTATACCTCGCTGGGCTGAGCAGCTCACCCATATGCTGTGAGGCTAATGCAGCGGGCTGGTTTGAGTCTGCCCTGGGCCATTCGCTGTGTGTCTTCCCTCTGCTCTCCTTGCTTTCTTCATAATAAAGGAGACCCCCCCCCCAATAAAATAAAATAAAGTAAAACCAATGCTCAACAGTGAGAGACATCAAAAACTATTAAAAAATCTTAAACCCTCCTACTATCTGCCCTCAGAGGTCTGAGGGATCTTCCAGGAATGGTGATGCTATTTTCCAGAGACTTGATTGATCAGTAGGCGTTTTTTTTTTAAACCCACTGATCGCTAACTGCTCCACGTTACCATGGCAAAATACCCCACTAAGAAGTGACCTATACACAAAACCCAGGTTCAACCCTGAAGTTACCTGGATAGGCCCTCATCTTGCTTCAGAGTACAGTCCTGTGGTGCTTTTGAAACTTGTATGGAGGCAAAGAGTCCTCTAAATGAACTGACAAAGACTTGGGGAGAACACAAACAAAGGACGAGTAACGAGTAACAGGTGAACACATGTTTGGTTTTTCTTGATTATCTATAATTGTCATCAACCTGCCAGGGACTGCAGATGAATGGTGTGAATTCGAGTGCTCATGTCAGTTAATATATATTGTCTCCTAAATCAACAGAAACATAAACACAACAGAGCCAAATAAAGCACACAGGGGGACGCAGTCAGTGGAGCACAGGAGACACGGGGAGAGGGTGAAGGATCAGAAAGATGAGGAAGTAGCTGAACTAAATGAATGAACTAAACCATGATGACTGCGGCTGGAAACTTTGCTAGCCACAAAGAAAAGCTTGATGCAGCGGCACGCTGACCCTCGTGGTCAGACATATTTTCATTCTGAATATGCAGTGGCAGGGATATGATGTAATTTGACCTTCTGGTTCCTGATATCTGTATCTGTGGCTTTCAAATACAAAAAGAAAAAAATGAAGTTTTTTTTTATCCAACCACTCTTCTCCAAGGTTATGGCTGAATGCAGTATTCCTCATTATTTTTACCCTGCACTCACCAGCAGCCTCAAGCTCTGATGTAAAAGCGACCGCCTTTGCATTGCTCAAGGGCACATTTACAACTTGTTAGCTATTCACTTCTCCCACACAACTTTCCTACATTTTCTCTGTTAGCCGAATGAAACATTCTAGTCACGAAGTGCCTCTGACCTTTAAGCTTCCATACTGCAGCCATTTAAAAGAAAATGCAAGTCCTGACACCCCCCCCCCACACACACACACACACACACCACCTGCCAATCATATGGCACATTACTGCAGACAGATGTGTATTCAGCCAATGGGATGGCTAGTGGCATGTACAGATGTTACCTGTGCCCAGGAGATCATTTGAGTGGCAGGTCCAGATGTTCCAGAACACTTTAAAAAGTGGTCAGGTGTAGATGCGCGCATGCTGTTGCAGATAGAAATGTGTAAAAGTGCACACAGGGCCAGGGAGTTTATTTTAATATCAGTTACATGTGATGCCACTGAAATAATCTAATGAGAGCACCTGTGTAAAAATTAATGTTCACAAACATTTCAGGGATCCCAGCCAACTGACACACAAACCAGCACATGAAACACACACACACGCACCTGCACAGTGTCTTCTCTTAGGAGAGCTACCTGAGGCACCATGCCTTTCTCCACAGGAGACATGTTGGCATGGCAACGAGCTGAAGCGGCAGTTAATGGCCTTCTTATCAATTCAATCCAAATGACTCTCCGGCAAAACGACGACGACTCCTCAACCTGCCGTACAACGCTGGCAACGGCGAGCTCAGTGGTCTGCCTCAGAACTTGAGATTTACACAAACACACACACACACACACACACACACACACACACACAGAGCAAATAAAAAAATCCAAATTAATCTTGATATCCACATATTCACTGTAAACGTCTTCATACAGTATGCTTTCTATGCTTATACATGTATACAAACACACTCCATCATTTTGACACCTTTATAAGCAGATTTCACTTTCATCTCACTCTCTGCTGGACACACACACACACGCACACACACACACGCACACACACACACACACACACACAGGCACACACACACACACATAGCTACATCCCCATGGAATCCATCTTCATTTGTTGCATTCGAGAGCAGCCCTGAGATCCTGCGCTGCTCTCCTCCATACGTCAGCCTTGTGCCTCCAGACGCTCGTCGATGGTCTTCTCTGCTGTCTAAACAGAACAGCAATCTATTCCCTAAACCAGTGGCAAGGGCATACTCCTTTCTCTCAATTATCTCCCTAAAGATTCAATTACAAATCCTGTTTTATGACAAAACATTGAGGAAAAAGTATTGCCAGGCTTATGGTGAAGACGCCACACATTTATAAGGCAAAATTTGATTGGCCCAGACATTTATCATTATTATTATTTAAACTGGAGCTTATTTAAACAAGTTTGTTAGGATGCAGACAGAAGTTGCTAAATATGGATTAAAATGGCTTATTTAAAAGAGGATCTTGTAGCAAAAGCAGGACTGGGAATCCAGTAAACGTGACTAGGTGAAATCAGAAAGTGCTGTTGCACCAGTAGCAAAGGTGTAACTTTTGATAGGGTAGCTACGGTGGTGGCCCAGAGCCAGAAAGTAGGTGGGGCCAAGTCAACATAACAATCAAATGGGCCCCTCTGTAGTGCACAGCATATATTTACTACATTCAGCTAAAGCTGGACCTATTAAAAAGTCCCACTATGTATTTAAGTCACGGTTCTATCTTGTGAGCTAAAGCCAAATCTTTATTTATGCAATATACATTTTCATTATGAACTGAATTTTAGCTTGAAATATTTACTCAGTGACGGTGGCACGGTGGTTAGCACTGCTGCCTCACAGCAAGAAGGTCCTGGGTCCAAATCCACCATCTGTCTGGGAGCTTTCTGTGGAGTTTGTGTGTTCTCCCTATGTTTAGGTAGCTTTTCCCTGGGTACTCTGGCTTCATCCCACAGTCCAAAGACATGCAGTTAGTGGGGTTAGGTTAATTGATGATTCTAAATTGGCCATAGGTGTGAATGTGAGTGTGAGTCATGTCTCTGTGTTGGCCCTGCGACAGGCTGGTGACCTGTACAGGGTGTACCCTGCCACTCGCCCTATAACAGCTAGGATAGGCTCCAGTCCTCCTATGACCCTGAAAAAGGATAAGTGGAAGAAAATGGATGGATGGATGTTTACTCAAATATTTACACTCTACTGATTAAACAGAGCACCTTTTCTGAACAGTTTTCATGGCAGAGGTGCATGCTAGGAAATGTACTTGCTTGTACTTCCTGACCTTGTGCTTTGTGCAAACCTGCTGACGTCAACCGTGCAACGGTTTGTTTTTCAGTGAGTGTCTCACAGAGTAGTTAACTGGCGCAGCGGGATTTCAATTTAAGTTTAGCAAGTAAAGGAAAACATGGTGTTCAAAAGTGGAAGGAGAGAAGAGAGCAGAATGAGTGTACGGCCAGGACTTTGGATATGTGAGGTGCTGTCAACACTGAGCACAAGGCCTGAAAGATAAAGCTCTGACGGGTGAGCAGTTTCTGTTTTTGTAAAGGACTGAAACATTGTTACCACTTAAATGTTGAAAATGTGCCAGTTGTCTTTATGTTACTTTAACAAGGCTGAATCTCTTTGGGCTTGTGGTAGCCCAGTTGAAGAAGATGGTGTGAGTTTATAGCATAACCTTAAACAAACATGTCCTTTCCCCCGACCTCTGATTGTGGTTATTGTCCATGGTGCTTATCAAAAGCTGGAATGATGCTATTGATATTACTGATTATTGCTATAATATATTATTGTGTGTGTGTGTGTGTGTGTGTGTGTGTGTGTGTGTGTGTGTGTGTGTGTGTGTAGAGAGAGAGAGAGAGAGAGAGAGAGAGAGAGAGAGAGAGAGAATGTGAGATGGGTACAACGTGGCAAAAAGGGACCACAAAAACATCTGCCCCTTGCCTGTTACCAGTGGAGAGTGGGCAGGCAGGCATTTGCCATGATGTGCGAAGTGCAGTTAATAAAATCTTGCCCGGCATTTTGAATGCACTCATTCTCTTGAGATAGTGTCACTACAAAAATATGCAATTTGTGACACTACAAATGAGAGAACTTGAAAGGGAACCACCAACAATCATTCTTTTTAATGGCCATCAGGGGGCGATACCTGCAGTTGCAAAAAGCCAGCAGAAGTCTATGGAAAAACAGCCCTCAGCCATGAACTCAGTAAACAATTTTGTCAGTCATGCATTTCAGCTCACATTGAATAAAACATGAAGTCCATTTTGTAGGAGGATTATGCAGGACATGCTCATTGGCTTACAACTTGTGACTGACAAGCCGTTTGCATTGGCTAACGACGATGGTGAAAATGCTCATCTCCAGACTTGATAACAGCATTTCACAAACCAGTGGCTGACGTTACGGTAGCTACATCCATTGTTTATACCGCCTATTAAGGGAACAGCAGAAAAAGGGCAGGCCAGCACTGGAGCTGAATAACTAATAATCATAGAGTAGTGCACACAGAAAAATGAGAGCATCAGCATTACGATTTGTTCCCTATTGGACTCAGTTTCAGTGTGTAATTCTGGCGCTGGGTATAAAATCTCTCAGGAAACCAAAAGCAATTAAAAGCCAAGCCAGAGTGCGCCTTGATGGGCATTAGCTCCTGAACTTAAGGGTGTTCAAAAGCAACATTTAGTTGATACTATTTCTGCAGTAGGTCAGCTAGTAACAGAATCTGCCTACTTGTAAGCAGATTGCCACAGGTTAAAGAATTTTTTTCAAGCAGCCAGCGCTCTCTGATGAATGTCCTTCCACGTGGCCGGCGCTGGTCTTTGGAAGCAAATTACAGTTAATTCTTGTCTTTGTTAGGCACAGCTCAGCGTGTGACTGGGAGCATGTTTGCCTGCGTCTGTCTGAGCATGCACAGGCAGGTGTGCTGAGCGTGATTAATACTCTGGCAGACGACAGAGCAGGAAAAGCAAAATTAGATTAGAAAGACAATTAAATTTGTCAAAGCTGTACCTGTGTTTTTCTTTTGGGCAAGTGCTACCAGAGAGAGGACTGAACATACAAGCACATTATAGGCACATTAGGTGAGTGCTGAATAAGGTGGGGAAATTATGTGATATACATCTGAAGCTCGTATAGAAAAGAGCTGGGAGCAGAGGCGTATTTATGCTTAACTCAGAACACTGAGGAGGGTCCGAAGGCCTGTGCAGCTGGGGTATTTGGAAGGCTAAGCTAAGCTAAGTTAAAGCTAGGCCAGGATGAGAGCTGATAGAGAGCAATCTGTCAGTGTGCCAAACTGGCGCTATCCTGCGGGAGCTCATTAGCTTAGCATTCTGTCTCGGTGGTCCTGACTTGAATGAAGGAAGCACAAAGACAGAAACAGGCACTCGTGGTGCTCCCTCCCACACCGATCTGCACGTTTTCTTCTTTCCATCCCCCTTCTCTGTCTTCCTTGTTTGCAGTGACGCCTTTATTTCATCTCACTCTCCATCTATTCCACTCCAAAGATGCCTGTCAATGAGCCAAAAGGGCCCTTTCAAAAAAAAATAAAAAATCCCTGACTGAAGCTCCCTCACTCGACTTGCTCGCTGTTTTCCGTCTACTTTAATGGCAACTCAAACAGAAAAATAAAGCATTTTCTCAGGTTTAACAATTTTCTCCTTTTTGTCAGAGCTTTGGTGCGCCATCTGTTTCTCCCTTACAATTAGCCCGCTCTGTCTGACAGCCAGAATCTCTGCCATGCAGCGGTGGAGCTGCACTATTTTGAGGCCCCAGCTACAAAAGACAGGTGAGTCCTGTTAATAGACTTGCAGAGGTGAATGCCAGCTTCTCCCTGGGAAAAGGCTACTGTTTCATCTCAGCAGTGCTCTTTGACAGCAGTGAATCAGTGGATCCTGATATATGGACTTTAATTAGAGGTTTTTTAACTGAGGTGTCAGCCATGTAAGCAGGTTATTAAAATGGGAATTCCCAAGCTGGAACCTCTGTGAAAAATCAAACTTTGCTCCTGGGTCTGGAGTCAATCAGGTTGCCTCTTAGGCGATGTGCTCTTTTTAACATGCAATTTCTTTAAAGAGGGTGCCAGGTTTTGAAAATATTTCATGTTAAAGTGCACTTACACAATGGAGCAGATGCAAACCCTTCCTTACCCGTCATTCAGATGGATGACACCACTGGAAAAGAAAGAAGCGCCAGAGACACAGAAATGAAAGTACATGAAAATATCTGTCCATTATTCAGCAGTTCTTGGAGAGCAGAATATCAAAGCCCTCACGCCTCCACTGTAGGGAATTTTTAGCGTTTCAGGAAGGAAACTTGTCACTGCATCCCTCTCATCAAAAAAAAAAAAAGAAAGCTTTTGATCATTTACAATCACAGCATGCGTTATTCTACACTGCTCACACATCATCTGCACTACGACAGGCAGCTGGATTATTAATCAAGAGATTTGCCATTTGTGAGTCACTTTTGCTTTCACTGAGGGGGGAAATGGCTGAGCGATTTGTTCAAAAGCTCCCAGATTCCAGCACAAACTGCATTTACACACAACACCACCAACAAAAAGAAAACTGCTTTAAAAACTACTCAGACTCTACATTATGTTACAAGAAGGTTAAGACTAAATTTCCAGTCGAGGCCCTTCTATCACTGAGGTTTCAGGCGTAACCAGGGAGAAGGTTGTAATCATTGCAGAACAGTACAGGGGAGACTAAATCCGATGAACAGAACCAGCCGGGATCAGCAGGGAAGGGCCGGGGATCAGAGCCCAATCCTCTCCGACATACTTCACATGCATTTCTTTCAGTCCCACTGAAGGTGCTGTACACATACACACACATGCACACATCGGAATAAAAGAAAAATTGTCAAAGATTTGTGTTGGTAAAAAAAAAAAAGGCATGAAAGGAGAAAACAGGCAGTTGTGAAGGGAAAAAAATATGAGGAAGACTTCCTGTCACTTCTGAGCACAAGCTGAATTACAGCGGCGGGACGCGCACCCTGGAGGCAAGACTATCTTTAAAGAGCAGCTACATCAAAGCCCATTTTCTTTCATACTCACTTTTTAATCTGTCTTTCCCTCCTGGTCATCAGCTTCTCCGCTTACTGTTTTGTGAATGAAGTGAGTGATTAATACACACAACACACCGAAGGCTTTCTCTACCTTAAAGGACACACCTGAGCCTGAAGCTTCAGGTGCTCACAGAGAAGTCCACTGCATACGTCATATGTACGGAGCCTCACACCACAAGACTTCTGAGAAGAAACTCTGCAACAGAATGGCTGAAAAAGAAATGAATCGAGGTGCCGCTATGGCCCAGTCAAAGTCCAGACCTCAACCTGATTTAAATGCTGCAGTGGGACCTTAAGAGAGCTGTGCATAAAAGTGAACGTCCCCAAACCGCAATGAACTGAAACAATGTCGTAAAGAAAAGTGAGACAAGATTCCTCCACAATGATGTGAGAGAGACTGATAGTCACAGAGAACATGATTACTTGAAGTTATTGCTGCTAAAGGTGGTTCTACAAGCTGCTGAATCATTGGGTGCACTTAGTTTTCACAGGACTTCTTAAAGTCCTGTACATTTTATTAACATTTTCCTTGAAGCCCAACAATGTTCCTCATTCTCAGATGTTTAAAATATACATGAGAAATGCACAAATATACAGTTCTTAATGTGCATGTTTTAATCTTGAAGAGAAACTTTAAACTGGCTGAAAATACTCTTATTATAGACCTCCACAGTACTTTAATTTCTTATCTGGCTGCACTGACGCAGAGATGCAGTGAGTACATGTATAAAGACTTTATGCAGAATATTGATGTAGCCGCTGCGACCTCACCTATTTGCTATTTGCCTGCTGTTTTGAAGGCTTTGGTAGTAGGCAAAGGCAAATATGACTAAAAATCTGAGGGCAACATAAACGTCCATATGGAAATGACTTGTCAAACCGCAAGGTAGCCACTTCCTAAATCATGCCATGCTTTATTGTCTATCTGCCAGATATCTCATTTTTCTCCTGGATGTTATGTAAACAGATGCTCTATGCCCCCACGCTGTCCCACTGTCTTCTAACCTGTGTGAACTGGAATCCCTAGACCAAGCTGCTGATGAACTTTCCACCTCTTATCAGGAACTGTTAGCTGAGGGGGGAGCTGGGTCAGCTCCACAGTAACCCGAACCCACTCGCCTCCGCTGGCTCCCTTCCACTGCCCCTGCCCACCCTAGTGCTCCCATACAGTATATGTGCTCACACTACGCTATGCAGAGGTTTTTTTAACCTCATATTGTGCCCTAACGGGGCAAATAATGAGATGCTTTTTTTTCTTCTCACTTACCCCATTGTGTTCGCTATTGTTTACATCTTTTCTAAACAGCAGCGCCTCTGATGACACTTATGTCCCCTGTTTGTTTGATTTGTTTGTCTTTTCTTGGATGGGTGTTCTGGAACGTAATCTCATTGTGTGCCTTGTGTACAATGACTAATAAAGGAAACTTAAACTTAAAATTAAACTTAATTAAGTACATATTTACAAAATGAGCATAATCTTGTTTTAAAAAGACTTGAAACTAGCAATAGAGACCATAAATTAATTCAGAAAGTGTTCATTAAGGCAATAAATCGAGTTAGAATTCAACTCGTTTTCTCTTTTAAATTCTAATTTGGTTTTGTGAGAGGAGTCGCCCTCTGCTGGGCATTACAAAGACTGCAGATACTAAAAACTGGCCCGCTCTCATTTCCAGGGCATGCAGGGGAGAATTTTAACCAAAACCTCAGCCTTTCCCTAACCTTAACCAGTGCTCTTCTTTTTTATGCACTCTTCACCCCAACCAGTCACAGCAGATAGCAGCTGATAAAAGGGAGTTCTTACTTCCCCTCCATTGCCAAGAGCTTGCTTACAGAGGATCCTCTGATCACTGGGATTCTCTCCCTAATATTACATTGTAAGGCGAAGAACCTTACAATGCAAAGCACCTTGAGCAGACAGTTTTGAATTGGTGCTATATAAATAAAACTGAACTGAACTGAATTAAATGTGGCCAATTTAAATTAGATTTCTTGACATTATTACTTTTTTCTACATTATCAGAGAACCATGAGAATGAAATGGTAGAAATTCCAGTCTTTGGTTTCATTTGTAGGGATGTGCTGCAAAGCTCTTTTGCTTGTCTGCAGCTGGAACTGGTGCACACTGTTATTTCCGTTACCGCGACCTCTGACGCTCAATTGAATCCCTGCCACTTTCATCGGGCTCTTTGACCAGCGGATGGCAAAGCTGCGACATGAATAGGAGTGAAATTATTATGAGACACGACACAGAGAGCAGCGCTCACACAATCACACGTGCACACATTTATCGAAGCGGCGTGGGGGGATGACCATGAGTTGAATTCATATCAGCTGATTGCCTCTTGCAGCCGTCTCATGATCTCTTTCGCACAACAGAGCCTCTGCTTGAACATGTATTAATTAAAACAGCTGTAATAATGGAAATTTTAAATGTGTGCACACGAAACGGGTTTTAAAGAAGCTGTTGTTGATACTGTTTATGTTACTGTTTTTATTATTAAAACTCAAAGAAAAGCACGCTGCAGCTGTGAACACTGTTTGGACTTGAATGACAAAGAGACAGGCTGACTACTAGATGCAAAATGATGAGGGTACTCGAGCAATAGGCTCAAATTTGTCTCTTATTTTTCTTCTTCTTCTTCTGTTTGTACCTGTACACACACACACACAATCGTTTCAAAGCGGGGGAGGGTTGTCCTCTCTCTGTCGAAGGCTTCTGTCACCATCGAGACAAGCATATGGTGAAGCGCCGTTGTAGCAGAAATATACCCACAGATGTTTTTGATGTGCTGCGTATCACAATTTAAACAGCTCATGCTCACAGCTAAAAAAAAAAAAGCTGTAACAATTTATTTCTTCTGACTTCAAGCAGCGATGTAAGAGAGATGCTGTAAATCTTTAACCTTAACGGCACCACAGTGCGCTACAGATGACGCGAATTGTAAGCAATCAACCACCAGGCAGCTCAGAGGGATGTTCTGGGTTTTCTCACATGATCACAGTAGTAAATATCAATAAAGGAAACTGAGAATCTTTCATCTAATTGCTTTGGCTTTAAAGCAAAGGTACACGCTCATTATTTTCGTTTCCAGATACGCCACACCTCTCTTCACATAGAAAAAAAAACAAATAAGTTTAAATTGGAAGTACATGATCTAACTATCTGATGGGTATGAGCATTTCAGCAGCTAAAGCACCATCAGGAACTGCTGGAGCATAAATGTTAAACTCATGGGTTTGTTTGTGTATGCAGAAATGCCACCGTAGTCAATCACCAGCCACTGTATTAGGTTCAATTGCTCGCTAACCCAAATATGTAATCAGCCAATCACATGGCAGCAACTCAATACATTTAAGCATGTAGACATGGTCGAGGCGACCTGTTGAAGTTCAAACTGAATGGAGAAGACAGGTGATTTTAAGTGACTTTGAATGTGGCATGGTTGTTGGTCTGAGTATTTCAGGAACTGCTGATCTCCTGGGGTTCAAACAACCATTTCTAGGGTTTGCAGAGAATGGTCCAAAAAACGAGAAAAAAATATCCAGTGAGCTGCAGTTCTCTTGATGAAAACACCCTGTTGATGTCCAGACTTCTTCAAGCTGATAGGAAGGCAGCAGTAACTGAAATAAGGTATGCAGAAGAGCACCTCTGAACACACAACATCCAACCTTGAAGCAGATGGGCTACAGCGGCAGAAGACCAGACCAGATGCCACTACTGAAGCTACAATTCACACGGGCACATGAAAATTGGACAACAGCAGATTGGAAAACTGTTGCCTGATGAGTCTCCATTTCTGCTGCGACATTCAGAATTTGGCGCAAAGAACGTGAAAGCATGGCTCTGTGCTGCCTTGTATCAACGGTTCAGACTGGTGGTGTAACAGTGTAGGGGAAGAGCTTTTGGCACACTTTGGGCGCCTTACTGCTAGCTGAGTATCATTTAAACACCACAGCCTACCTGAGTATTGTTGCTGACCACGTCCATCCCTTTATGACCACAGCATACCCATCTGCTGGTGTCTGCTTCCACCATGTCGCAAAGTTCAAATTATCTCAAACTCTTTTCTTGAACATGACAATGAGTTCACTGCACTCAAATGGCCTCCACAGTCAACAGATCTCAGTCCAGTGTTGCACCTTGTTGAAGAATGAAGCAGTTGGTATATATAATTCATATTGCTTATTACTTTGTTGTTTGCTAATATTTCATTCATTATTATAAACTAATATTATAAACTAATATTTCATGCTAAGTTTAACAGGAGATTTAACATCCGACAGTCCCCACACTTCTCTTCCTAAAGTCGTTTGTTAAGAAGAAGCTGACACAACTAATTAGCACCGGATGGAGGTTCATATTTCCTGTCCTGACATCATATTAATCCCATGTGGCAAGGGAGCAGAGGTCGCGAGCGACCCATCATCCTTAGATTAATGTGACAATAGGTTATGTCCGTGCTGCTGTCATGGTTTTTCTCCACTAAGCATGTCAAACAAAGCGCTGAAGAGTTGCTATTATTACTACAGCTATTCTTCCCTCTTCTCAAGTTTGACAGGCTGTTTATTCTTTTTGTTTTCTCTCAGTAGGATGGCGAGAGCATCAGGGAATCTGTTTCCATAAAGTTATTTCTTTGAAATCACGAGGCATGTGACAAAATGTGTTAGCTCACTGATCACAACAAAAGCTGTAAGTATCTCGCTATATTATGGATAATTTGTCGCTCACTGTTTGATCCGTTGCTTTTAATCTGTCACTTCCTCCCTTTTAATTTGACCACATGTGCTGCTCCTTACTGCTCTTTTCTGTTTTGTAACATCCTTTCACATTTCTCGATGCTGCTGCCATTTTAAGATTAAAAACAAAAAATCCGTTTATTAGTCTCATGATGGGGAAATTCTGTAAGCTCACAATGCACATAGTGCGCACAATGCATAGCTCCTGCTTGACTGCATTTCCTAAAACAAATGCATGCAAGTCTGAGCACTCATTGAATCTGACATGGTAAAGCAGCCATGTTTCTGCTCCTGTTTTGCACATAAATAATGCAAACGTGTGGCACCAGCATTTTCTCTTTGTTGTTCAGGGCTCCCAGTAACATGACAGGAAACATGAGAATCATCTGGTTATGGGGTTGATCTCCCATTTGCAATTTTAAGGTTGCTTTTTTTTTTATCCCCCTGCTGTTAGTTAAAGAAAGCGGCTTAATGACAGACAGAGCAGAGGGCTGTGTTCTTTCTGCATTAGCAGATACGTGGCCATTACAGCCATCCCAACACTTGGCAGCCTGACAGTTTAAATTGTGGAGAGAGAAACAGCAACTTCATTTAACGTTACTCAAGCCAGATTGCCCAGTGGTTGCCTCACACACTTCCTCACAGGTTTCACTTCAAGCCCTCCAACCAAAACAAAAAAACAAGATCTTCATAAAGTCAGATCTAATGAGGAAACCATCACACTCACACAACCAACAGAGGTTCAGGGCCAGTTTGTCCTGCTGTTGTTGACACTACATAGATAAAACCTCTATTCAATGCAACCACATCCCCACAGTGCACAAAAAATATTATATATCAGAAAAATACAAGAGTACGAATGCCAAGGACTTTTTTTGGCATCTCCACAGCAGGACCGAGTGCAGCTTCCAGTGCCAGAGCCATCTCAGCATGTGCTGAACACAAGATTGATTGCATAATTTGCTGCATCTATTTGAAGCTATAGACTTGCTGGCAAATCATCTGTTTTCCAGTAAAGTGCATAAGGACAGACAGGAAACAGTTAATTAGTTGAAAATTGTAGGCAAATCTGAAATTTCTTTGTTATCTGGGCGCAGAGAGCAGAGTATCACACACACACACACACACACACACAGAACTACAAGAACGAAAAGTTGCAAATTGCAATTTGGAGCAAAGGCTGTAATCTTATATAACAATAGAATCCTAAGTTTAAAAAGCCATGTTAATATCACGCACATGATGGGTCTGAATTACTGCAACAGCCATGGTGAGATATTCAAATGATCGTTGGTTTTTTCACAGAGGATATTTTGACATAATCAGAGGCTCTGTTCTAACAAATCCCAGTTTATAGTGATGCCAATACACTTCACAAGAGCTTGAAGTTCAGTGCGCACGCTAAAATGAGGCTAGTCTAAGATAATTACCTAAGGGAAGATATTCTTTTTCAATAGAAAATACAGCCTCCCTCCCCAGCCTCCAACCACTACCGCTTCTCACTGGTGTTTTAGTGCATTCATGCACAGCATTTCCTGACTATGGAGCATCTAGACGAGAGTCAGCTGTTATTAATTTTATCATTTAAACCTCTGCTTTTCCTTCTGTAGCTTTAAAAGGCAGGATGTAATTTTCACTAAACTTACCTGATACAAGCAAATATAAATTTTCCAATGAATTACAGTTTTAAATAATCACACTAAGTGCAAGAATATGTTTATAAGGGGATTTAAGTTTGCACAGTCAAGTGTCTCCCACACGAGACCAGAATAAAATGCTCTCCAACCATTTAATCTCAGTGTATGCATGTGTTTGTGTATTTATGCACTATACTGGAGCAGCAGTCGTATCCAGCGCTGTGTAAGTATAGCACTGGTGAGCACTCATGATCAGCAGACAAAATAAAGTGGAATATTTAAAAGCAATCAAATCATGACAAGCTTTTGCTGCAAAACAAGCAGGAAGCTAATTTCCATGTTGATCTGTGTTCATCTAATTCTAAAGTGTTAATTTCCACAGCTAAACATAGCTGATGAATCCTGTGCGGGTTTTCCTGCTTATGCACGTCTGCGCGTGCATATATACACACATTTGTGACTCTAAGTGTGCATATCTGCATGCGCTGTGTTCTTGTGAGCATGGGCATTACGCAACGGAAGCAAGCATATGCATCTATGTGTCATGTGCTTGTCGTGCTTGTGTGTTTAAGCCTCCATCTCTGTCATTACACCTTCAGTCACACCCCCTTAAAAAATAAATAATAATAGGTCCAAATGATACCAGAGGTCACAGTGGGAGCACAAACACCTGCTAATTGGTGAGCGGTGAAAGGCAGCCTGGTTGATATGGCTATAAATAGTGATAAATACTGTAGTTTGGCATTGAGGTTTTGCAAGCATAGCTAAATTGCACCTCACCCTCCCAGTGACCAAATATAACTAGTGTCTTGGCTGATGCTTGTTGTGGTAGAGGATTCGCACTCCAAGGGAAGTTAGCAGGAGGAGTAGGAGGAGATGTGTACATGTTGTGCAAAAGTCTGTTTGAATCTGGCTACAATTCTTCAAGTTGGACTCCAAAGATTTGGCTGATAATCTTTGCAGAATAAACTGAGATAACTGAGTTACCGGGGCTTTAGCATCTTTGTCAGGAATAGAGTAGATTAGCTACAACCAGGGTGTGGGATTAACCCCACCCTCTCAGATTTTCAGTGCTGCATCTTGAAACAGCTAGTCTACAGCACAAACAAAAATAAAATCAGAAACTGACTTTCATTTTCAGTGCTCGCTCATGCTCTTGACAGCAGAGATGGCACTGTATCGGGTGGGGGGATTTTCAAATCGGTTCCCTTCCTACTTTTTTTAGGCCACTGAGCACCACAGTTTCAGAGTTAAAACTACTGTTAACTAAATAAAACAGAAACGAAAGCGATTCAGAGCATTAAGTTGCACAGGAGATTCACAAAAATATCCTGAAAATATTTCTGCTCAGTGTCAAACACAGACCCGATTGCTGATATTGGGATTCCCTTCCAATGTGAGATCTGCAGCTTCTTATTTTAACTTGCTGAACTGCAGTTATGCACCATGGCTGCTGTATGTGACATCATGCAGTTGAATGACTTTCTATGAAGGGCTTCTTTGAAGAAATATTATGCACACAGTTTTGTGGCTTTGTAGCTGATGGGCCAATAAGAAGGAGCAGATTGATCTTTTCCACTCCTGAGTGAAAAGACTATTCCTAACATGACTGTCATTCACTGCATCATTCACAAGTTACAAACTGTGGACCATGATGCTGTAAAACACATTACAGTGCTGGGTGATCTTCACAGATTTTTTGACATATTGTGTTATATATGTTATATTTTATACATTATATTGCCAAAAGTATTTGCTCGACTGCCTTTGAACACATATGAACTTGAGTGGCATCCCATTCTTAATTCATGGGGTTTAATATGATGTTGACCCACCCTTTGCAGCTACAACAGCTTCAACTCTTCTGGAAAGGCTTTCCACAAGGTTTAGGAGTGTTTATGGGAATTTTTAACCATTCTTCCAGAAGCGCATTTGTGAGGTCAGACACTGATGTTGGAGGAGCAGGCCTGGCTCACAGTCTCAGCTCTAATTCATCCCAAAGATGCTCTGTCAGGTTGAGGTCAGGACTCAAGTTCACACCAAACTCACTTTTCCATGTCTTTCTGAACCTTGGTTTATGCACTGGTGCGCAGTCAAGTTGGAGCAGGAAGGGGCCATCCCTAAACTGTTCCCACAAAGTTGTTCCAAAATGCCTTGGTATGCTGAAGAATTAAGAGTTCCTTTCAGTAGAACTAAGGGGCCGAGCCCCACTCCTGAAAGCAACCCCAAACTTTACACTTGGTACAATGCAGTCAGACAAGTACCGTTCTCCTGGCAACCACCAAACCCAGATTCATCCATCAGGTGGACAAGCCTGATTCATCACTCCAGAGAACATGTCTCCACTTCTCTAGAGTCCAGTGTCGGCGTGCTTTACACCACTGCATCCAATACTTTGCATTGCTCTAGGTGATGTAAGGCTTGGGTGCAGCTGCTTGGTCAAGGAAACCCATTCCGTGAAGCTCTATATACACTGTTCTTGAGCTAACCTGAAGGCCACATGAAATTTTTTAGGTGTGTAGTCACTGACTCTCAGCATCTGAATAACTGTCATTTTACAGGCATACCACTTCGTAGCTGAGTTGCTGTCATTCCGAGCATTAGCAAACATTAGCATGCCAACAGGCTAAACTAAATTGATAAACATACTAAACATTATGTCTGCAAAATGTCTAAGCATTAGCTTATTATTAAATTAAATTGTGAGCTTGTTAGCACACTGGCATCAAGGTCAAAGTACCCTGCTGTCACACCTTTAAATCTGCTAGCATTAAAGCATGTTCTGTATGCTTGATGCATGCAGTCTGTGTAGATACTTCAGATAAAACAGAAGAAACACTGCACTGTGAAAATATGTTTAAAAACAACAAAAAATCTTCATTTAGCCTAAAATATCTGCTCTTTTCAATACATTTAAGTTAATGCATCATTCGCAAAGCCTTTGTGACATGCTTATAGTATGTACAGAATGAAAAAAAACCCAGCTTAAATGCTGTCCACATAGTTAGCTAGTGCCAGAAAGGCTTTATGACACAAAGTTTCTTCTTCTTCTTCTTCTAGAAAAAAAAAAAGCTTCTTTCATATTATTCCCAGTTTTCAGTAAGAATTTGTTTAAGTTTAGGATACATAACTATGTGGTTTGGCTTAATATACATTCTTTAAGCAATGTTAGCTACATCTAAGTAGGGCTATCTGGCAGAAATCCCTGGAGCAAACTCACTGGTTCACGATTCTTAGATATCTTTCTGTATTAATGCAGTGTATAAAAGACACACATCTTTTATGCGGTACCATGACAGATAGCAGTGTTTTTCCTAGCATTTGAACTGATTGTGATTGACTGAGGTGAACTTTTTTTTTTAACTCAAGGTGTGTTTTCACTGATCCCATATGGGGGTGGGGGGTGATGGGGGGATTACCTGACACCTCAGTGTTTTACAGGTTAAAGACTGAGACAGTGAGGGAAGCTGTTGTTGTCAAGCTCTGATTGGAATCCTGTCTTGGCTAAAAGCGGGATTATGTCTGAGTCTGTCTAAGCCAGCACTGCTGCAATTTTATTCAGTTACACCGTGTGACTCTCCCTGGTGTTGTCATGAGAATATCACATAACAAAACCATGTCTGAATGTAAACAGTGGTGGACAGAACCTCTCATGATAAAAAAAAAACAAACAAAAAAACTAATAATCCTCAGAGAGGCCAAATCATTTAATGCATCGCAATCAAAGCAGGAATAGCAGCTCTTTTTTATCGATTCTGGAGATTTTTCACTCATGAATAAACCCACTGATTTGGAAGGTGCCAAAGTTAATCTGCTTTGCATAAATAAAACTGTTAAGCCACATCTGTTCCTTCAACAAGCTTGAAATGGAAGTCAGGAAGTCAGGAAATTATCCCATTATTTATACACTGCTGAAACACCTGAACATGTAAATAAAATTACAGAAATGAGCTTTCTTTCTATGCAAATGCTGCAACGGGGTGGGTGTGAGGGTTTCATGAAAGCGCTAGTTTAAAGGGAACTGTGATCACACAGGCTATATCTCTGCTCATGCAAATTCATTCAACACTTTATGGAAATGAACACTAAGGAAAGAAATGAGGTGGGGTCACAGTGCATGGTGAGATGAGAATGCTTTCCCAGGAGCAGGCTGGGGGAATCAAGGACTTGCCAAGGGAGGATCACAGGAACAGTTTTCATGGCATTTCAAAGGATCTACGGACATCTCTTGATACTCCATATTTAATTTAGTCTTCCTTTTTTTTTTAAGGATTTTGTAGTTTCCTTTAAAGGAATACAGTATATGACAACAGGCACATTTGAAGAGATCTTATTTATTGGAGTGAAGTTCCCATGTTAGCTACCATTTATTCAGTTTATCTAAAAGGGATTGAGCTAGCAGCACTGTTGGTGGATTGTTGGTTGATATGCCATGCATCACACTGATATAATTCAGCAACTATTGATAAATTGCCAACTGCCACATCCAGTACTTTAGATGCTGAACAAGTGAAGGCACATTTTAATGGCATTCAACCTGGTTTGCTACAGTACCATCTCCAATACAAACATAAGCAAACCAGAATGCTATAGAATATACACAATGTCAACCTGTGTGGACAGAATGCCAGTAATTAGGTCAGATGGTAGGTTGCATCAACTCCTTGCTTCCCCAAATCTCTGAAACAAGGAGAGGTAGCATGAATGAAGCATTTCAGCTACTCCCTTATTTCCCAAAGGGTCTCAACAGCAGATACATTTGCATCTTTGATTTGGGACACATATTTATATTTATTCCTGACGCAACCCTCCCATTGATCCAATCTTGAGACTGGCACTAGGAGTACGCTCCCTTGTGACCATTAGAGGCTGGGTTTGTATCTCCTACTGG
Source organism: Pterophyllum scalare (assembly GCA_024447675.2). Taxonomy (NCBI): domain Eukaryota; kingdom Metazoa; phylum Chordata; class Actinopteri; order Cichliformes; family Cichlidae; genus Pterophyllum; species Pterophyllum scalare. The sequence goes on from JAMQGT020000206.1 coordinate 99,125, forward strand.
GTAGGGCAAATGTGTCAGTCACTACATAAATAAATATAATATTGAGCCGTTAAGACACAATGAGTCACAAAGCCACATTAACATGAAATATTCCAGGATGAACAAAACTCTCCTGTAATTAGGGAAAATGTTCACAGTGCCACCATGCTGAATATTATACCTGCTAAATGTTAGCATGCTGATACTAGCATTTAGCTGCTGTCATGTCAATCATAGGTATCCTGTGCTCTCATTCGTAGTCACTTCAATCACTCACCTGGAAGTTGTGAAAAGTTTTACTTTGGTCCCACCCACGTCACTTGGCCATTTTTAAGCCACTTTATGTCGCTGAATGTCATTCGGCTTAAGGGGTCACTCGCTGTGCATCACTTCCAGTGTGGATACGGCTCAAGTTTTGCAGTGTGTTGGAAACCTGGTGTTGATTAAAGTTGTTTTTTTGAAAAATTTTTTTTTAAGAAACAGAGCTAAATTGCTCATTTGTACATTGAATCTATTTTAATTTCAGAGTTTTCAGGGATTGGATTTTGAGAGAAGAGGCAGTTTGCAAGTTAATCTATATGACTACATGAAGTTACCATTTCCTATTATATACTTACTGTATCCCCTTGATGTCTGATTCAGCTCACTAAAAAAAAAAATAAATAAATAAAAAAAAAACCAGAGTGAGGATATCAATTAAGGAATTAAAGTAGTGATGCCAGTGGGTATCCATACAGAAATAGACATTCCCGACTGCTTTCCTGACTCCCACTCCCCTTTGCTTCTTTCCAGCTGTTTTAAAGAAATAACCATCCATCACCAACCATTTGAGAAGCTGGTGTGTGTGTGCGTGTGTGTGTGTGAGTGTGTGTGTGTGTGGACCTGTTCCAAGTGAACAGCTAGTGTCCGTCCTCTTTTGTCTGCGTGTCTCCCAGGTGACACATCACATCTCGTCACACATTTGCTCAGAGTGGTCCAAGGTTTGAGCAGCGGGAACACGAGCATCTGCGCATGCCTACAAACCCAGCAACTCGCAGTTACTGCATCTGTGTGTGAATGCACTAACATGCTCAACACACCCAAAAATGTTTGCTCACTCTCAGAGGCACTGGACTCAGGAGCGATACTAAATGATTTAAGTAGACAGAGCTGGACAGCAGCCCTGGAACATACCACACATTACACTTTATTTTTTCTCACTCTTAGAGCTACTTTCAAATGGTGCTTAACTTTCGTGCATGTGCTGAAACACTCTTTTGGCCTGCCACATCACATTTCGCCAACCAGCTGTGTAAAGTGCATCCTTTGGAAAGGCGGCAGTACATTAATCCAGTGCAGGTGCACTCATGATTAACTGACTGGGTATTGTAAGAGGAAGCGGAACAACTGAGTAAAGAAAGGTCACACCACCGTTGGGAACAAGGCTTCGGTCCCCGGTGCTCCACTTGAGCTTTTCCGGAATCTCAGTTTTGCTCTGGTGTGCCCTGCAGGCTGCTTTAAAAGGGTCGGGTGAGCCTGCAGAGCTCGAATCATCCTCGAGACCTGGATCAGTAAGTAAGTCACAAAGAGTGATTATTTTATTGTATGAGAATAATGTATTTAATCTGGTGTTTGCATTTAATTTGCTATGTATAAGCTTACAAATCAGCCATGTACAAAGTAGATGAGCCGTTTTTCAATCTCACTGTAAGTGGTTTGATCTTTCCTTTGTTTCTATTATTTATGTTATAGATCTATAAGATAGAAAGAAAGAAAGGTACAGCTGTGCATGTAAAAGTCTGTGTAAAGATCTTAAAGGTCAGTAAAATGCTAAAAGAAAAATCCTATATAAAATTTTCCTCAAGGATATTAGGCATCTGTAGGCCTTTTTTTTCTTGTATAGGATCATAATTCAAAAGCATTTGTGCAGCTTCAAGCAACAGACACACTCTTCATCATACAGGTTCAGAAAAATGCCTCAACACCAAGACTGAGAAGGTAGAAAAATATATGGTTCAGCCCCCCCCCCACCATCACCACCAACACCCTTCACAAGAACAGCACAGTAATCAATTCCGTTTAGTACAAATCCAATGCACTTAAACTTCCAGCACGAATAACCAGAGGCTGCAGAGCAGAGGTACGTTTATCGATAAAGCTATTAATTCAAACCCCTCCTCTTCATCCTCCTCCTCCTTCTCAAGCTGCCCCCCCCCCAATCCTTCGAAGAAAATTTAGAAAAAAAATTTCAGGTACATCCTACTGAAAAAAAGTAATGCAGTACCTAATTAAAAGGTAAATCTGATACTTTGGAAGCAGCAAGGGTTTCTTTTCTGCAGGGAGAGAAATTTGGGCTCAGTTTTAACTCTGAAAAGGGCAAATCTGGGGACTAACTATGGCGTTGTAATAGAATTCATTTGAATAAACAAACTTTACTCTACGTTCACTGGATAAAAAAAAAAAAATTAAATAAGCCTACCATTAAGGACGTCTATGTAACGGTGACGCTGCTGTTCGTTACTTTTTCTTTTTTTTTTTTTGCTTCGTGAGTGCTGCAAAGAGTTGTAACGTCATTTACGGCCGCACACTGCTGACTTCGCGCTCCACTGCAATTTTAATAGGGACTGGCTGAGCACCAGTCCGACCACTGGAGTGGAGGGAGACAGTAACGGAGAGCATCCAGAGCTGCTCTCTGTGTGACCGCCGTCAAGGCAGACGTTGAAAGCCGGGGCACGACCGGAATTGAAATTATCACTTTCAACATAAAAGGAAAGCGGGCTAGGTGAGTACGAAGCTAAAGGCTGCGCATATTTGTTTGCTTAACGACAGATAATTTAGAAAATAAATCTACTCATAATTTTAGCTTTTTGGTGGACTTCTTGGTACAGCTTTGAATCGTAGGTTGCTATTTTATTTTGAAAATGTCTACCGGTAGCCGCGCTCTTATTTTGTCGGGCTTCACGCTCCCTCTGCCTCTCAGAGCTCGGTCGGCTCGCAGAGACAGCAGGATGCCAAGGAGAGCACTCCGACACACGGCGTCCGTTTTACCGTCTCCCGACGTCGTCTCTCAGTCACAGCAACTCTGATGGGCGTTTTTATCTTCCCTTTACCGCCCTCGACGCTTGGATATTTTCGGAAGCCACGAAATGAAGCGAATGAATGTGAGCAACAAGAAGTATCCTGTTGTTGTGCCTGTCTCCAGCATCACTAGTAGTCAACTACTCTCTGTGGATGCGGTGCCTATAAGTGATTTTAGTTGTCTGATTATTAAAAGGATTTGATGTAGTGATCAGTAGTGGACTACCCAACTTTTCCCCCGCCTTTTTGTTGTCCTTTTTTTGAGGTTTTCCGTCTTTGAAACAAAGATTTCAGGATAGACCAACTCCGGAAAACCAGCGACTTCACATCTGCTCCCGGCGGAATAACCATTCTTAGCGGTTATTCGCCTTTACAAGCATCTTCTCTGGGGTGGGAATACGACTGATGCTTGCCTTGTTCGTCCATACGAGTTTTGTATCGTCTCGTTCTTGTTTGTCTGTTTGTCCCACAGTGGCATGAAAATTCATGAATGCGTCCAAGGACATGTATACAAATTACGCATGCACCATGACGGTAGTAGGCTGTGCGTAATATCCTATTATTATTATACCCCTACCACATGAATGCAATAACAAACACATTCAGTCTCATTCCTGTGTTTGGAGGAGATTTGACAGATTCATCCTAACTTGATTGGTGTGTGTGTGTGCGTGCGTGTGTGTAACATGGACGTTATTACTATGGCAAAGGTGGATTGCTGTTACGGTATATATATATATATATATATATATATATATATATATATATATATATATATATATATATATATATATATATATATATATATATAGTACTTTAAGTGAGAAAAAAAATTCGAACCCCCCTAAGACTAATTATGGGCCATGTCATGCCGGTGCCTGTAAATGTGATCAAACTTAAAAATTTAAAAAGCTATTAGACGCAGTTCCATGCTTTTGCCATAATTGACGCTCAGTGTGTGTGTCGCTGTGTGTGCGTCTGTGTGTGTGAATGGATCAGAGGAATCTGCGCGCAAACATGCACGTCTTTCCATGTGCCTGCGTGTGCGTGCCTGGCCGCGCTAACATACACCTTCTGTGCGTGTATACAGCCACGCTGGAAGTCGCCTCCTATGTGGCCGTCGGGTGTGGGGAGCAGGCAGCCCTGCCCGCGGGAGTCGGCGCTGCGCAGGGCGGCCGTCAGCGGCAACATCAACGCCCTGCCGCCGCACCACGTCCCCACCGGCCGCAGCGTCCGGGTCTTCATCTGTGCCAACCCCGACGGTAAGAGTGTCACCGCGACACATCCCCACTCCTCCTCCTCCTCCTCTCACATCTCCCCATTGTACACACTCTTTTGAAGCCTGTGCAACCTCGCCGTGACACAATACTCTCAAGTATTTCACCATATTCTACACATCTTGAGCTCTACTCTGGCTTTAAACATTTCTCTGGGTGAAATCAGCCACGCTAATTTCATAACAGTATCTGAAAGTACAGCAAGAGGTTCGCTTTGAATCTTGTGATCCAGTATTGATTTAGGTTTCTTTTGAAAGATAACTCAGAGCTCAGCCTGAGTCACAATCTTAGACATTTGCTTAATTTAGCAGTTGGGGATGTCTCAAATGAGGTGACATTAGGCCATGTGACAACTTGGCTAAAACAAAATTGTGTATTCCACTGAAGCAATGGAACAACAGATTGCTTTCAATGCAGCGGTGGTGTGAGCGGAGTGCAAGAGAGTCAGGTCGTGAGGGAGACACCCAGTTGCAGCTCTGTATTTGAATATGCCCTTTGGGTAAGGGGTAAAAATAGGCTCAGTAAAACTGGAGTAAACAAGGCGAGGGAAGTAGAGTAGGCTACGAGAGAGAGAGAGGATCAGGGGAGAGAGAAGCCGGGTATGCCAAGGATTAAAAAGAGAGTTTGCCTTTGTCGATACGTCACTGTCATTTGCTTTCCCTCACTGAGCAAATTGCTTTGGAGCCCCCCAAAAAATGGAATGAATTAAGCCCAGATTATTGCACTGTAATGGCCTGCGGTAGTTGCTGAAACGTCTGGCATTGTTGAGCCACCTGTAGCTGAATCAGTGGCTCAGGCCATCCCGCCTCAGCACGAATTTAACGCTCCAATCTACACGTGGATGGAAAAACGATGAGGGGGCCGTTCCAAGTACTTCTTTTCACACCAGCGGCACAAATGGAAAGACACACATCTCAGCCTGAGGCACGAAGGCAGCTAATTATGAGCGTTTTCAGGGAAGTGAGATGCTGATATCCAGCATCGTATACTAGTAATGAAGCCATAGAGGTGCGCTCTTACTTCTAACAGACGTAACTGTTAGCTGATTCTCCCTCAGCTTCGCCTCAGTCAAATAACACAGCATTCCTTTGTGTTTGTTTTGGTTTTGTTTGGGATACGAGATCAGAGGTCAGTCAGTTAGCCACATGATCAGTTGCATAACACATTTGCAATGTTCTCTGATTATTTCCATACTTTCAAACTTTTTTGTTTACGTCTGCAGGTGCTACATGCAAGGAAAACCTAACAAAGCCCAGTTATTTGTTAATGTGACCCAGGTCAGCCCACAGCCTGGCTGCAGAGCCTCTTTTCTGCATGTTCACTAGAGGGGGCTATCCATGCATTTATTTACTGCACTTCACATTACTGTACATGCAGACGGACAGTTGTTGTACATTGTGATAAATCAGCATCATCCTTTTATGTCATTTTTCCTGCAGCTCTGCAGTGAAGTGGAAAAGCAGAGTTGGCCTTGTGGCTGGAAACTCAGGCAAAGGGCAGCTTTCCGCCCTTTGCCTGAGCACTGTATTTAGAAATGGGAAGATCAGCTCTGCACCAACATGTAGGAGTTTCTGGAGGACAGGTGGACTCAGTTGTGCTTTTCCTTGGTAGCAGTTAACAAAATATATGTTGCGCATAACACAAGAGATTTACTATTTGTAATGCCACACACTAGAAAGGGGAACAGCGCTGTTGGAAATGATCACCCCACTGTCATAAAAGTATAACTGCACCGTTTTATTGCACCTGGTGATGAGGGGACTCTGCTTTGACTTACAGCGCTCATATTTTTTTGCGCTCGGTGTTACGGAGTTGACTCTGCTGAATATACTGACCCTAATGCACCTTAATCAGAAGCCACAGACAACCGCAGAACACGTCACCGCTGTAGTCGCCCTCACAGACCTCCACTGTGTTTGTTTATGTTGTCTAAAAAAGAGGCATGACACCCAATTTTAGCAGTAATTTCACTCACCGATGCGGTGATGCGGCATCTATAGAGGTGTTTGTGTCCTTGCCAAAGTGCAAAGCAAAAGAAACCCCTCCTCCCGTGATGTTAATGATTCTTCACTCAGGTGAATCTGTGTGTCTGTGTGTGTGTGTGGGGAGGGGGGGGGTCAATTAAAACCCCCACTATCTGTTCTTGCCAAGTAGCCAGACGGCAGCAACAACCTAAAGAAAATCCTAATGTAATCCATTATGCAGCCCATCTTAGCGGGTCGATTTGTGTGTCTCCATTCATATACGCATATCAAGACAACTTCATTACCTTGTTCTAGTCACCCCAGGGGCTCTGTTATTGGGTATGTGCTATAGACAGGTATTTGTATGCAAGCTATCACTTCACCTAAGCTGTTTAGAGTTGATAAAAGCACCAGGCCTTTAGGGATATGATGCATGAAATCACCTAACCCCCCAACACACCACCATCAAGGCTATAGCATGTCACCACAGAGACCACTAATTACATTACATTTCACCTTGCATTTATTCTCAGTGTTCCAGCTGGCTCTATTTAACTTTTTTTCAGCTTGTTCTGTGGCTTCTGAGCGCCGATTTCCTTTAAAAATCTCTCCCTAATTATCCACTTTCTGGAATTGAGTCTGGTGAAAGAGAACAAAGGAGAGAGTAGGAGGGATTGGCAGGCGGGACCTGCAAGAGAGATGGCAGGTGGAGAGGGTGGCTTTTGTTTAGTGAGCCGCTTCTCCGGGCCCGGCGAGTACTGGAGTTTTGGGATCTAGCCCGACCCCTTTCTGCGGCAAGTTTGTGACGCATGCTGGCGAGCTGATTTTCCCCCTCTGTGTGCTGTTTTCCTGAGGGTAGAGCGGAAGCTCGCACTGACTAGTTTGGCAGCAGCTTTTAGTGACCTCTTCTCCGAGTTTTCCAGTAGTGCTGTGGAAGCAGTTTGGTCCCTCCCTCTGGGGAATGCTTGTTCTGCAGAGTCTCTGCGGCTGCCCTGTCATGCTCATCTAACTCCCTGGGTGTTGGAGTCATTTCATGGAACACAGCGTAAAACATTTTACTGAGGATTGATGGTGGATGAAGTAGTACATGCTCCTAAAATTCCTGGAAAACAAGTGCGATTTGCAAATGGATTATATTAAATAAGAGAATTGTGTGTGTGTGTGTGTGTGTGTGTGTGTGTGTGCGCGCGCGCGCACGTGCACGCCCATCAGCTGCACTACTAAGACAGAGACTGGGCATGAGATATTTTAAATTTGCTAATGGGATCTGAGTCAGATTTACTTCCAGTTACTGCAAACTTACTGATGGGCTTACTAAGAAGAGACAGGCATATTTCCAGACTGATTACTTTCTTTTTTTATTTACTGGAAAGTAAAAGAAAAAAAAAGAAGAAAAGAAAAAGATGTATTGATAAGTTGAGGTGGAGTCCACTCTGTTCTTTATGAATACAGCTGGATACTGTAAAATGCTGATGCCTTGTTACAGCATTTAATCTTTTCCATTTAAGTCTGACTCGAGTCTCACTGTGTTGCTTTAGCCTGCCTGAGCAAAACCATGGTGGCTCATGTCCCACTACCTCATTAAGCGCACAGTCAACTTAATGAAATTAAAAAGTAGGCCTTGAATACTGCTGCAACCCAAATGAGGTGGCTGATCAGATTATGGGCGGTTCCATGCTGCTGTGTGTAAAAGAGTCGTGAGAATGTAAATGTTTGAGTTTACATAGTGTTTGTAACATTTTGGCTTCTGTCCCATTGCCACAGGTGTATAAAATCAAGCATCAAGCCATGAAAGAATTTGATTGTTAAAAAGAACTCATTGAACTCAAGCGCAGTACTGTAACAGGAAGCCACCATATTGCAACAAGTCAATTAGTGAAATATTTTCTCCTCCTAGTATGTTCCACTTTGCACTAGGAAGATCTTCCTAGTGCAAAGTGGAAGTCTTTAGGAACTGTGTGCGGGGAGCTGCATGGCGTGGGTTCCCATAGCTGAGCACCTCCCTTAGATGTAATGTGTCTGTAGTACTTTTTGTCTATATAGTGTATATGGTTTCCAGGGTTTATGTGGCTGAGAACAATGTTAAGGTTTAGCCAGCAACGTGACAGACAATCCTGAAATGATTAATCGCCTCCAGCGCAAGCGTTGATCCTCGGGATAGTTGCGAAAACATCGCAAACAGTAGCATCCACGCTTGCAGAGGGGCTGGAGAGTCACAGCATTAGCTGATATCTGAAATGGAAATCAGGTGTGTGGATGAAGACCTGCAGATCAAACACTTGCTCAGTATCTACAATACTTGTAGTATATTTTACAGTAATAATTTGTCTATGGATTTATCATTTATGGGTTCAGTTATTTGGTATTCTAAATTGACTGCAGGTATGAATGCGAGCGTGAATGGTTGTCTGTCTCCCTGTGTTAGCCATGTGACAGATTGGCGACCTGTGCAAGGTGAACCCCCAAACCACTAAACCAGTGCAACCCTGAACTGGATAAATGGAAGAAAATGAATGGATGGAACTTATTTATGGAGATTAAAGTAGGAACGCTAAAATAAAAAGATAATGACAGCCAAACAGGTGATGACAGTGTCGGGATATAAAGTGGGGTTGGGGGATCTTCTCTGTAGTTCCATCGTCTTATCGCCCCATTAGATTGCCAAGAACCGATACACTGGGACTGGGGAAGGGTTAGAATGTGCACTTTTAAGGTCGTGCTGTCCACTTTCCATAGTGCAGACTCTGTAGCCCAGAAACAACAAACCCAGCAGGAACAGCAGCAGCAGATATACACCTGGGAGTTTGATTTCCTGCATGACGAGCAAAAACATAGATTATATCAACAAGAGAGTCCGCATTCACATACAAGGACTGAAATCGATTTAGCCAGCCAAAATTAAGCAATGATAAACTGGAGGAATATCATTTACACATAACATTTGCCTTTTTGCTTTTGTTTTTTATATTCTTTTTATTTTAGGTCTATAGTTCTGCCAAATAAGTTGTTCAGTCTGTTTTTATATGTGTATATGCGGCAAATCAGCTCCTCCACGAGCCTGCAGCTTAATTTGAATCAGCACGGCGAAACCTCACCCGGCCTGGACATGGAGAGGTTTGACCTGCCTCGCCTTCGACTCTTCGCCGTGGCCTCTTGACACACAGCGGAGTCGTTCACCAACAAATGCAAAGACCTGGTAGGAAAAAAAGTTGGGAAGCCCTGAGATATACCAGCATCTCTGCAAAGACACAGTTACACTAATTTAAAGTCAAACGAAGAGCTGGAAACACCCTCGTTACTGATTTCTCTGGGTTCATTTGGACTGCACACGTGGAGATGCTGGGCATGAAACTACAGTGAGGTAGATTACATTTAACATGACTCAGCATAGTCCTAATATATCTTCAATGCACCGACAGAAAAACATCCCCTTGATTGGGAAGCCACTGGCGTCTCCTTTGACCATGTTGACCCATGAGACCGTTTTCCATCTGCACCTGCAAAGCTTAGATTCTGCACAAAACAGCAAACCTAGCTGCCAGTGCTTTACAGTGCAGTTTAACAGGGAAATGTGTTTTCCTTTGTAGTTACTTCATGCATTGATTAAAATACACCCTCAGGTGCCAAATTAAGGATGCCTTCACAAATGTAATGGTGCATGCAAGTCACCTAAAACTGATGCTTCTGCTAAGATCAAATACTAAGATAAAAAAAATATTGGTATAAAGTACATGTGGTAAACACTGTAAGGGAGAGTGTAAATGAGTCTGAATGAACAGTACTTTAAAATCAAAAGCAAATGAAAGTGAGTGAGCCCGACAGGCATCTGATTACACATTATATAAAAGGAGCGTCAACATCCTCCACATCCGCTGTTGTTCCAAAACAAGTAGAAACATTCAGGAAGTTATTTCCCACATTGAATTCAGTTTTTTATTTGTTAAAAAAGTTTGACACATCCAATAACTTTTCATTCCACTTCATGATTGTGTCCCACTTGTTGTTGATTCTTCACAAAAAATTACAATTTTATATCTTTATGTTTGAAACCTGAAATGTGGCAAAAGGTTGAAAAGTTCAAGGGGGCCGAATACTTTCGCAAGGCACTGTAGGGCTTAAGGGGTTAACCAGAGAGCTGAGTGGGGTTCAGTGAGGAGGCAAGATATTAGTCTGAAAGTTCCATTAACTACAAGGTAACATGCCGTGTCCATGGTTACTGCTATCTTCTACACAGAGGAGAGTCTCTGAGATGTTGAAATTCTCCACTCGTCATGTCTCACTGTAACATAGCTGTAAAATGTAATACATTTATGGCATGAATGTGAACATGTCAAGCCCTAACTGCCCCACACAAGTGGCTTTTGAGGCAACAGCTGCAAGCACAGATGTTACCAAATGAACATTTTCATGTTGGGTAGACTAGTTGCGTGTGCAGCCACTGTGGTGGGTATTAAATCAAATGCAAATTAGTCCCTTTGTCACAGTTACATCCAATACCGTTGTGACGTCCGTTACTGTACATTGGTGGTTCCATCGATGTTTATCATCAAAGGAGGGGCTGCACTAACCTCTGGTGGATTTTCTACATCCTGATTCAGTGGTATTCACATAACTTGTAGGGTCTCCTTGTGCTCAGGGAATGCAGGAACATCTGGCCTTTATGGATGGGTGATTTACACAGCCACAATTTGCCTTTAGCATCTTCCAGGTCACTCGGTATCGATTTGCTCACTGACTATGCGTTTACTTTGCCACAGTTGAGGCACAGTAGAGAGCTTGTGTGATACAGTGAACAGCCTCAGAAAGAAATGCTTTCATTTATATTCTAACACATCACCATCCAGTACAGTCAAACCCTTAGTAAACTCTAAACTGCAGTTTGTTCTGTCTCTGACCTCTATGTTCAGTTCATTAGGGACAAATAAAACAAACTCACAGCATCATCCTAGAAAACTGCTGTATTTCAGTTTTCTCTTGTCTCCAACTTTTGTTATTATTCATAACATACAGTTGAAGTGATAACAAACTAAAAATGTGCGTAATCATTTTGTCACGGGCTCTTGCTGTCACCAGAGAACACAATTAGGAAGTATTGAAGAGCACGATGACCAGCTGTCAGTCAGTGAGTTACCTTTAATAAGTCTGAATGATGTCATGTTACACAGACTTTGTTTGTTAAATGTCAGTGTGAATATGAGCCCAACTAGAACTAAACTGAAGAGATCCATGACTATGAGTCTGTACAACTTCATTTACCAGGAGTTTTCATCTTGTGATGAATCACTATCTTAGTAATATATGCATACATCCAAGAGAGCATTCTGACTTGTTGTGTACAATCATGTGAAATGTACACATTATTTCAGTTCTAAGATTTTACATATCAGGATATAATTAAAAAAAAATCACCCGGTCCTTATCCATCCATCCATCCAGTCATCAGTGTCACAGGGGGGCTGGAGCCTATTCCAGTTGTCAGAGGCAGGGTACACCCTGGACAAGTTGCCAGTCTGCTGCAGGCTGTGTCATTATTTATTTATCAAAAACTAAGACGAAATGCAGAAGCAGTGTGTGAAAAACCAAGATTCAGTAGCTTGTAGAACCACATTTAGCAGCAGTAAGTTGAAGTAGGCGTTTTCTGTGTGACTTTATCAGTCTCTCACATTGTTGTAGAGGAATTTTGGCCCACTCAGCTATGTTGCCTCAGTTCATTGAGGTTTGTGGTTATTTGTTTATGAACAGCTCTCTTAAGATGTCATTTCAGTCCTGTTGAGGTCTGGGCTTTAACTGGGCCCCCCGCGACACCTAGATCCTGTTGTAGATTTTCTACTGTGCTTGAGACCATTGTCCTGTTGTATGACCCAATTTTGGCTTACCTTTAGCTTTTGGACTGATGGCCTCACTCTAGAACACTTTAGTATACAGAGGAGTTCATTGTCAACTCAATGAATACAAGGTGCCCAGGTCCTGTGGCTACAAAACAAGTCCAAATCACCCCTCCACCACTGTGCTGACTGTTGATATGAGGTATTTGTGCAGATATACTGCAGATATATCGCCACTTTCTCCTCATCTGTCCAAAGGACATTATTCCAGAAGTCTTGTGGTTTTTTTCAGATGCAACTTTGCAAACCTAAGCAATGCTGCCATGTTCTTTTTAGAGAGAAGAGGCTTTCTTCTGGCAACCCTTCCAAACAAGTCATATTTGTTCAGTCTTTTTCTAATTATACTCTCATGAACTTTAACATGTTGATTGAGGCCTGTATCAAACATGCTGTGTGTGAGAGGTTGCCAATAAGGAGAAAGTTGAAAGCTTTTAGTTAAGGATACCTTAAAGTAAGAGGAACTAAAATAGCATGTTTCAGACAGGGGAAACTGAGGTGCTGCACCAAGGCCCCATATAAGATATATTAGGTACTGTGCATCATGCAAGCTATTCTAGTAGAGTTTAAAAATAAAATACAGAGCTGGAAATGAGCATAATGGGTCACCTTTATGTAAAACCTGCAGAAGAAAAAAAAAGTACTGTAATTGTACTGTACTGTGTCTGTCAGACATTTCTCTGCTCCAGTACAGTGGAGGTAAATGGAAGCACTGATGCATTGTAGATCCTCCAGAGTAACAGAGAGTCTGTTTCTGGAAAGAACACGTTTTTGCTGAATATTTTAAATTCCACTGACCTCTGTGGTATTTGGGTGGAGGAAGGATCTGAGCGACAGATTAAACCTGGCCCTTAAACCCTTAAGGCACGCCAGAAACGCACACATGCATACGCACTGTCATGTCCACGTCAAAGAGAATGGCCGCTCTGTCCCGGCACTCTTCTATTTGCTGAGACACTTGTCTTGTGGACTTCGCTCGCGCTCTCTCTCTTTTAATCAAAGATCCCAAAGCAGTTGTGTGTACCGAGTGCCTCTGGAGTGAAGCTTGATGAGAGCAGAGTGATTGCTTTGTCAGAGCCTTGTTGATGAGACTCAGAGAGGGCAGCTGTGGAGTGGCCGCTGTCTGGAGGAATGAATGACCAGCAGAAGCGATGTCAAGCGTAACTAACTATAGAGGGAAACATGGGTATTTTAATGTTGACTGGTGCCACTGCACTAACAAGGGTGGTTTTTGCTTCTTTTATATCATTTTTGAATCTAATAAATATTCTATTTCTATTCTATTCTCTGCTATTTTTGAATTTTTAGGCTAAAACTAGTGAGGATGAAAGAAATGAGAAAGAGCAGGGAAAGCATCAGGGACATTTGGCTGCATTTCTCTGTTCAACTGACTGCCCATTCGTTACCCAAAAGGACAGGGGAGAGAAGGAGGAGGAGAGAAAAGAAAGGGGAGCTAGAAAGGAAAATAAAGCAAGTTGACAGGACATATGTGAAAGGAAAGATAGATTGGTCGGTACTATTGAAATGAGCAGATTGGAAAATTGTAGGGAGGGACACACACACACACACACACACACACACACACACACAGCAAGAAAGCAGGCAAATGAGGGATATAGTCTTTGTCCCTTTACATGTGGGAGTGCAGACGCATACATACATCAGGCTGCCATAACTCATCATCATCCCACAAAAAAAGGAAAGAAAGAAGGAGAGGGAGAGGGAGGCATCTCGCTGTTATCAGCACAAAAACAAACAACAACACAGTTTAATCTGTCAGGTCACATCGAGACAGAGTCGAGCAAGATGCAGATTTGAATTGGACTTGTTTTCTGTGTTTTCCCGAGCACACAAACAGGCTGAAATCCACAAATTCAGCTGTTTTTGCTATGCTGTCCCCTGTGCCACTGTAAGCCATTATGCATTTATTGTACTGTAACGTATTACTGATGGAACGAGATGAGCGCTCCTCTGATGCAGCAACTGCCATTTATTTAATTTGCATACTATTACAGCCATTCGGTTTTTGAGCTGACATTTTGCTCAGTTAGCTGTGGGCAGATACATGTACGGTCACGGCCCGAAGCCTTACTAAAGATAGATGAGAGATAGATACGTCAGACTAAATTTGTGGGCTCCTCTACTCATGCTGCATATGACACAGTTAGCAGCTGAAGGGCAGTTTACGCACCGTGTGTGTGTGCGCACGTGCATTCGTGTGCATGTGCGCGTCAGCTACTTGGTCACACAGGGCCTCTCTGTTGGGCATATTCTGTTTTTAACTATCCGTCCACACCCTTCAGATAGAGAGAGGGAGAAAGAGGCCGGGCCTGTCCAAATAAATTACAGTAACCATTTGGTAGATAGTGAAAAGAGGGGAGAGGAGGAAAGAAAGTGGGACACAAAAAACAAGCCGTGGGCACTCGCTCTGTGACACTGACTGTCCAATATGATCACTGCCCGTGTAATTCTGGATAATCCCACATTCTTCAAGAGTGTGAAGAGTGCCGGCTTTTCTTGTTAATCATGTTTTTATAGGTGTAAAAAGGGGTGCGTATTTAAAATACATACTGACACACTGGCTGAATTAGATGAGCCATATTACAGGTGAAATTATCAGTTAATTGAACAAATAATCATCAGATATATGTATTTGTTAATCCAATTATTTTCACCTTAGTGCTTAACAAATTTATTAGACCACCGCCTAATGTCAGGTTTATGCACAGCTGCCCTAAATTAACAGTATTAGTTATTACAAAAAAAAAAAATCAGTTTCTGTAATGCAGAAGCTCTTTAAAAAAAATGATGTTTTTAATGCTAATATATAATGATTGTTGTAATCTATGAATTTTCAGTTATTATGAATAACATACTTATGTCCCTCTGGATATCGGACAGCCCTGGCTATTGGACAACTGCTTGCTAGTGTTACTAGCCGCACCTGCTTGCTAACTGTGGTAATAGCAAACAGTTCCAAAAAGAGAAACAATGAAATTCTCAGCCCAGAGCGACAGTACCTCAGCCCAGCACAGCACCAGGCAATTAACTGCTGGCTAGAACCCTGGAATGTAGTTTATTTCTCCTCTTATAAATAACTATTAGTTTTAAACAAAGTTTTGACGGATTTCTAAAATATTTGTGTTTTCTTGTTTTTGGTCTAATAAAACCTTACAATGGTTTAAACCTTATAAACGTTTAGACATTGTGTTGTGTGTTGTGTTGTGTTGTGTTGAAAAAACATTCTTTCTAAACTCTTAAACATTCGTCCCACAGGGTTCTGTTCTCGGCCCACACCTTTTCAGTTTACATATAAAAGATTTACCACAATGATGCTATGAAGCAGGTTTTCAGATGTATGCGATACAGTGGTGAATATATATATACATACATATATATATATATATATATATAGATAGATAGATAGATAGATAGATAGATAGATAGATAGATAGATAGATAGATAGATAGATTGAGATGAGAGAGAAAGAGAGAGAGAGAGAGAGAGAGAGAGAGAGAGAGAGAGAGAGAGAGAGAGAGAGAGAGAGGGTTTTGAGTACTCCGAAAGCTGTATAAGTCTGTGAAAGGATTTTGCAAGCTGTGAACGTTACAGTCAGAAAATTTGTGACTTTGGTATATCTTGGTGTGCAAAATTGCTTCTTCCAAGGGATTCAAAACTTCTGTTTGAAAAAAAGAAAAGAGAACTTAAAAACATACATGACTTTGTCGTAGGACAACTTGTTGATTAAAGAAAGTAACAATCAGATTAAATTTAGAATAAATGTTTAACTCTGTTCTGAATTGTCACAGTCAGGACGCTTACTTGCAGAAATATGAATTGATACTAAGCAGACATTAGAAATGATTAATGGTTATGTTTTAGGATGCATTTGAGAAACAAGCGCTGGTATTCTGGAAAAAAGAAAATGGTTCAAATCTAATGAAAGAAAACAAAACTTTAAGGCTCTTTAAACAGACTCAAAAGATTAAATAAGGGAATCAGAGTTTAGACATTCATCATTTTACACAATGCTAAATATTAATTTGTATAATATAGCCAGTATTTGGGTGGAAAATGGTTTTATTTAATTATTATTTTCCTCTCTCTGTTTCCTGGAAGTTGTTTTTGTCACCTGTAATTATACAGTGAAGTCATACATATCCTCACTTTCACTCTTGTATTTGCATCAGTAGTGCTGGTATGGAGTTCCTTAGATCATTAGTAATAACAATTTAATATGTGCTTAAAGACTACTCAACATTTTCTCTATTTTTCATGTTTAGACACAGAGGCGGAGAGGAACGCCCTGAAGGAGCACGTCTATCCCAAACTACGAGACTTCTGCAGGGAGAATTATGGAATTGAATTCCAGGTAAATACCTACCTTCTTTCTCTCTCTTTTTCCTTGATTATTATTTTTATGTTTTACTTTCTAACAGCTCCAGAGACTTGCAACTTCCAGAGCATTAGTTTTCCAGTACCGACTGTTAAGTGCTTTCATATTTACATCATGGCTTACACAGCTCTATAGTGCCTGGAGGGAACCCCAGAGCTGTTAGCAGAGGCCGTCGTCCCTTTAAGCAGACAGAAGGCCAGCAGAGATAAGGCTTCCATCGGTGAAGGCTGGCACAAATCTGGCTATGGATAAGGCAGGATGACGCAAGGGCTTTCCCTTTGTTGTTGTCACAGAACTGCTGCATTCTCCCTGCGGTGTCCACTGATCAAGATCATTTGCATTGCAAATTAGCATCAGAGTTCACAGAAAGATTGCTATCAGAGGTTTGTTTGTTTAACAAATCCAGGTGAGCCCTCAAGTCAGAGGGAGATGGCTGCCACAGATTGTTCCTGGAAGGATTTGTGGAGATTTGTTTCCGATAAGGGGGCTTATGACCCGTGAATTGTTTTATAGAATGGTAATCAGCAGGGTTTCAGCAACTAATTCTCATTTCACACCAGGAATGTTTGGATCAAAACAGCTCCAAGCACATACCATCTAAAGGTTTCATAACAAAACTCAGTACAGGAGCATTTGTCCAGACAGTTGAGTATTGTTCATATTTCAGTGATTGTGCCATTTACAGATCCTGTTTTAATGTTCTTATTTTCAGCAGGCAAACTACCATATGGTACAATAATAAATAATTATGCATTTTGCTTTTGTTTTTAATTTTATCATTTATATTTACAAAACTTGAAATGAACCCCACCCCACCCTCCCCTGAGCAATGGAAATGACATGTGGCTTACGATTACAAACTCACAGTACATTAAGAATTCAGTGGCTGTAATGGTTAAAACATTTGCCTTGCAAGCGGAGAGGAGACACAATCCCAGCCTCAGGGGGTTGCAAGCTGGTGTACTCCTGGTGCCTGTCCCAAGCCCAGATAAATAGGAGGGATGCGTCAGGGAGGGCATCTGGTGTAAGATCTGTGCCAAGTCAAATATGTGGATCCATCCACTGTGGCAAACCCTTGGGAAATAAGAGAGCAGCTGAAAGTACCACAGGGGGACATGAACAAGTTTGCACATAAATGCTAACTAAAGGAAATTAATATACATTAGAAAGGAATCCATAGATAATTGAAACAGTTGAAGTATTTAATATTGTTAGGTTAAAATAGCAAGCTAACAATTTTAAGTATTAATCTTCTTTAGTAGCATTAATATTTAATATTGTTAGCTAAAAGCATGTAAACTGTTGATAGGGTTTGCTGAATATATAGATAAGCTTTAATTTTTGCCTTACAGTATGGATAACGTGAAAATGTTAGCTAAACATAGCGGTAGGTGCAATAACTAGCTAAAAATATGAATAAAAAGTCAGAAATTATTAGTTAACGTGGCCAGTAGTTAAAAGCTAAAGATGCTGGTTAAGCAGTTGAAGTAACTAGCTAAAATTATAAATAAGACAGCATGAATAAAACAAAAGCTTGCTATAAAATGTAAACTGTTTTAAGAGGGAAAGGGTAGAATAATAATAGGTATGGATTAGTAGCTGACTGATAAATGGTGAGTTGAAAGTGATTTACTATGAATATCACGATACAAGAAATGTAGTAGCAGTTGGTGTGTAAAATAAGACAAGAACCCTTGTAGGCGTAAGCTACCAGAAGAACTGCAGCCTTGGTATGTACGCTGCCTACGGTACTAATAAAAACACAAGTACCATTGCGTTTTCTGAGTTTTGGTGTTGAAATGGATTATAAGTACTGGTTCTGGTGACATTAATGTGTACAGATTTGAGCATTAGCGGTGATGTTGATAAAGACACTCCTGAATTACTCTGACGGTATCATATGGGATGGGAGTCAGAATAAATGGATTGATGGAAGGATTTTTAAGTTATGGAGAGGGTCCAGTGTGCTGAGGACTATGTAAAATAGAAGGCAAAATATTCTGTCGTTTATCCACCATTAATTCTTCATTCTTGCATTAGAGGCTCAAAACCACTGCATTCTTATAAGATGCAACAAAAAATATTTCTTTAAACTATTTATTTGCAAAAATGACATTTTACCATATCACAGTTTGGTATAAATCATACAGTACAGTATGCGATAGGTTATTTAGAAGGAAGCTTCTTCCAAAAATTGAAAAAAAAATCAAAAAGGATGGAGACTCTGCTTGTAAGAAGTTTGCATGTTTTAAATATCAGCTGTTATTTAACTCACACAGAATGTATAGACAGACAAGTCGCTTTATCACCGGTTTCCACTGAACTCAACAGAGCCATTTTTAGTGAGCATCTCCAAAATCGTGCATTTTACATGCTCAACCAAAGACAAATTCATTACACTTTTGTGTAATGAACAGCACAGTATTGAAAAAAACTCAGTCCTTAATATACAGTACACTTAGACCTACGGCAAGCTGAGCAACCTTACGTGAATTAACACGAGTTTCCAGTACTACAAGCGTTTCTGAGATGACTGTATGTGACGGAGAATTACGAAGTCTTGCAGAGATGTTTTGGCGCTGGTACCTGTGGCCACGTGTCTGTCTGGTGATTCAGCTCGCTGTGATGAATCATGAGCTGAAATGATTAAGCAGAAGGCCTGGCAGTTAATACTATGACTCACTTACGCTGCTCATCCTCCTCCTCTTCGACCAAACCTCCCCACACACCTAATCTTCACCCACACCACATGAGAATTGGTACCATGGAGCTTGATATTGATTTGTACTAGTGTATGTATAAAGCTGTGGTTAGGAAGTCTATCATGTGAGAAATTATATATGATTTTCACAAACAGTATCTTGTAGGACAAGTAATTTTTTTTGTTGTAATTTATGCACAATCCCACCTCCCCTTTCAAACAGGCTTTGTCTATTCACACACATCCACTGGCACACACTGACACACATATGCCAAGTTGAAGGTGAAACCCAATTCTCTCCGGTCCCTCATCACTTGACTCAGTTTCCATCCAGAACGTTCCCTTAAGAGGATGGAGAAGGATTGCAGGAGATGCAGAGGGAGGAATAGGGTACGGAAATCCAGCCCAGGGGCCAAGGGCTGCATCTTCATTCAGTCAGTGCACAGCAGCAGCAGGGGGATCAGGCTCCATGATCCCCCTGTTTTTTTAACCATTTTTATCCCCTGTGTTTCCTGCTGTCTCTCTCTCTTTCATCACTTGTGTGTGTGATCACTTTTTTAAAATAAATTGGGGGAAACTAAAACACATTAGAACAGCGTGACAAAAGCAGAGTGGCACCAGAGAAATGGCCCATTTAGGCTCCCCGGATTGGTCGCTTTGAGCACTGATGTGACATCATCGCGCAGCCACATCCATACTCACCGTCAAGATGTTTTTGTCGACTTCTCTAGTACTGTTGCAGAAATCTCCCTCCAGGAGTTCCGTGCCATTTGGGAACACCTATGCTCCCGCATATGTGCGCCATATACAGGTAGACTTGCTCACAGTCTTGCCTCAAGCATTTTGAAAACAGCTGCAGCGGCAAACGCACAAGGTTACAAAGATTGAGAGGTATTCGTCTGGCCGAACGACACCAGAGTGCGGCTTGTGCCGGCTGATGTGATGTAATTTTTTTCCATACAGCGCCGTTCACGAGTGTGAGAACAGTGAGCACAAATGGTCCCTTAAGAAGAGGCTCTGAGTTGGACAAGTTTTCAGCCCCAACTGCAAAGTGCCAAAAACTGCAGTTCCTTAAATGGCCACTTGATATGGCTATAAAAGAATGTCATCCATATAGACTCCCATGTCAAATGCTCAAATTTATAGCAGAAATGGGTGACTTGGTCACTAGATATCTTCACGATTTAATGATATAGCTGAGGTGAACCCTAGCAGTTGTCTAACAAACTCATACTAAAATCTCATCCAAGTCGGCACTTCAGGTTAGTTATAGTGTTCAGTTTCTATGTTAATTACCACTAATTAGCAGGTATGTCTTTGCGGTGCACCTGTAAAGTCCGTGGATGCATTTTAGGGTGGCTTTGGCTTAGAAGGTCTAGTAGGTGTTCTACTAATACGGAGATCAGTGAGTCCTGAAGTATCCTTGGACAAATATTGAACCTTTAGCCTTTAGTTGCCCCAATTCATTCATTGGCATGTGACTGTGTGAATGTTAGATAAAAGCACTTAGGCATATAAAAAAAAAGTGTTTGTGTGAGTGGATGAATGAGGTGTGTAGTAGAAAATACTTTGAGTGCTCAAATAGAACAGAAAAGTACTATTTAAGTACCAGTCCATTTACTACTTTACTAACCAACCAAGTTTTCCCAAAAGTCATCATTGGCAGGCGTTCTTTTTGGTCAGCAGTGGTTTTCTCCTTGCCCAGTCTCTTTCATATTGTTGAATCATGAACTTTGACCTTAACTGAGGTTAACTAAGTTAACTGACCTTAACTTAACTGCAGTTCTTTAGATGTCGTTTTGGATTCATTCGTGGCCTCCTGGCCGAGTCGTCGATGAGCTCTTGGAGTAAATTTGGTAAGCCAGCTGCTCCTGGGAAGGTTCACCACTGTTCCAAGTTTTCTCCATTTGTGGATAATGGCTCTCACCGTGGTTCTCTGGAGTCCCAAAGCCTTAGAAATGGCTTTGTAGCACTTTCCACACAGTTAGATGCCAATGAATTTGTTTCTTAGCTGTTTCTTTAGATTGTGGCATGATGTGTTGCTTTTTGAGCTCTTTTAGCCTGCTCCACTTTGTCAGACAGCTTCTATTTAAGTGATTTCTTGATTCAGCAGATCCGGCAGTCATCAGGCCTGGGTGTAGCTCATGAAAATAAACTCGGCTTTCTAAAAACAAGAAAGAAAAAAAACCCCGTTTAAAATGTGTATAATGACAGTCATTTAAAAACTGCATTTTGTATTTACTTGGTTATCTTTGTCCAATATTAAAATTTGCTTGATGATGTGACCCACTTAAGTGTGACAAATATGCAAATAAATAAAATCTCAGAAAGGGGGCCGTGTCACGGTTGCTGTGGCACGCAGGAAAAGGCGGACCCCAAATGCAGGATTCAGAAACAGTGAAATGAACTTGAATCAGTTTTACTGATATGGGGAAAAACAGGTACAAATAAACTGGGCTGGAAACAGAAGCCAGCACTAAAACTTGGGACACAAAGGACGGCGAAACACACAGCAGGCACAAAGACAACAATGCAGCAAAGAACAGAAGAAAACTGAGGGCTTAAATACACATCAGGTAATCAGGGAAAGAGGAAACAGCAGGTGAAGCAAATGAAACTAATAAAAGGGGAAGCAAAACTAAACACAAAGCGCGGGGAACACAAGACTGTCAAAATAAAAC
Organism: Pterophyllum scalare; assembly: GCA_024447675.2. Taxonomy (NCBI): domain Eukaryota; kingdom Metazoa; phylum Chordata; class Actinopteri; order Cichliformes; family Cichlidae; genus Pterophyllum; species Pterophyllum scalare. Next base: position 121,063 of record JAMQGT020000206.1, read on the forward strand.
AGGAAGTGACTAAACAAGGTACACGCAGACTTGACACGGGGGACTGGCACACAGACACGGGACAGAGACGCAGACCTGACAGGGAAACACAAGGGACTAGAAATAAACTGAGGAACAATACAAAAGAGAACTAATAAACATAATCAGAGAAATAACTGAAACAGAACCAAGAGAACACAAATCACTGGGCCACCGGCCCAGGACCATGACAAGCAGATACTTTTTCACAGCAGTGTATGTCAGATTTCTCCCACAGTCTGAAAACATGCATGTCAGGTTATTTGATTACTGTAAATTGACCATGGGAGTGCGCATTATTGGTACCCTGTGATGGTCTCCTGCCCTAGGTGTACCCAGCTCTCACCAACAGCAAATCCAAGGGACAACCTCTGGAGCTGAAAATTAAGCCAGCTGGAAGTGTCAGAAACTGCAGCTCCTCTCATGACCAGTTGAGGCCGACTACAAAAGGGAGTCAATCCCCATAGACTCCCATGTTCAAATATACAGCTGTGTTCCCCCCTCATAACAACACTGGGGTGATTTTTTTTTAACTCATTGATTGACAGGTGTTCCAATTAGATTATGCTAGGCCACATCCACTACTTCCAGTCTATGGACTGGGCCTCTTCACTGTGTGTGTGTGCTGTTGTAGCCATTTTATCATTAATAGATTATCTGACTAATGTTATGGCTTATTGTGTGGTACAGACTATCTCAGAAGTTTTTTTTTTGTCAGTTTCTTACTTTGCATTAATTAGCTAATATGTGTCTATAGGTTGCATCCATACAGTTTATTAATACAGTTTATTAATGCAATTTGCTGCCAAGTGTTAGCTCATAAATTAGTGCTCCTTTCATCCTTATAAAGTAACTTCTGTCTCCAGAAGGGGAGCATGGCAGTGGCCCAGACACGAACACTGAAGCCTCAAAATGCAGAGTCCCAAACCAGTGGGTGACATCACAGTGGCTACACCAGTCTTTTATACTGCCTGTGAGCAAAACAGATGGATTATAAATATATTCATCTCTGACTTCTTGCATCTTAGTGCAATGCTTATGTCCCCTTGTGGAAAAAAAAAACGCAAAGAAAAAGAAGTCAAGCTAATGCTCCTTTCTTCAATTTACTTAGTCCTATAAAATGTATCTATCATGAGAGCTGGTTTTTGAAGTGTAGTTTTGGTGAATAAACCTGGATTGGTGTCTAGACTGCACTAAGTTTCCAGCGTATTAGACACACTCTTCTTAAACTAATGCTGTCCAATCCAGTAGCAGTACATTAAAGCCTGCCTTCGTAAGGTTAGAGTGTTTGTTTTTTTGTTTAGAGAGGCACTGATGTTAGAAATGACAGTTCTTGGTGCTGATGAATTGATATACAAAAGCTGCACCAAAGCCATTTAAAAAAAAAAGGAAAACTCCTCACAGTGTTATTGCAGGGGGTCATAAGCGAGAGTCCTCGCTGTTATTGACTGGTTCCTCCTACGACATTGATTAGTCTATAGATTTGCTCCTTAGTCCAGTTTTTATTGTCAGTTTCTCATCTAGTGCTGCTCTAAAATACCCAGCCTCCTTACTTCCAAACCATCTTGCATTTCTTAGACTCATAAATCATCGTACAATACAATCACTTCCTCCCACAGGCTGAAGTTAAACTGAATCTCGGGGCCAGTGGAAGTGGTTCTGTTAATAATGTGGTTGCCAAACTTACTGGCCGTCTCTCACACACACACACACACACACACACACACACACACACACACATATAGACACTCACTCAATGCAATTCCAATAAAAGTTTTCTGGCCGCAGCTGCGCAAATCTGCTCAGCGGCTGTCACTCTGACGCTTTTTACATCTCACAACACAAGCGGCACGATGAGAGACGAGATGAGGGATGAGATGGCATTTCACGATGATTAAAAAGCCTATTCATGCATTCTATTATGCTAAAAGGAGGGGGGGGCTGTCAATTTGGCTTCGTCAGAAAAGATGCAGTGCTCTTAGAATATGTCACCCACTTAAAGGTTTAAAAGCCGATCATTTTATATTTTTTTAACTGCTTATGAGAATGAATTTGTGGGAAAATGCAGGTAAAATTAGATAGAAATGTTTTTTTTCCCGCTGACTGTGTATTTGAAAGTAGTTTGTTACGACAACGCAAATTAGCCAGGAGATATTTCAGCGCTTTCCTTCTGTGTTTCCCCACCGAAACTCCGGTAATAAAAAGCAATTTGAAGCATGAGTTCTGGTTTATTTGCCGCTCTCCATCTGTTTACCTGGATGCCAGTATTTCCAATTTTGTGCCTCTCATTCTTCAGCCTATTTCTTCACACGTTGGCAGCAGGCCACCATCGTCATTGTCACGTCTGTTTTAGTCTCTAGAGAAACATATCAACAACAATATGCCAACAGCCTCCACAGGAATGATACTGACAACCAGCAAAGATAATCAGAAATCAAATATGAAACACAGTTCCATTCATATAAAGAACTATTCAGTCCTCATTACCTCCGTCACGACGGTTATATTCTCACTCTTGTCAGATGCTTCAGAGGAGCATATTTGTGTGAAACTTGATGGACAGAAAAATAAGTAAGGGTGGGCTGTAATCACAAAAGAACAGACCTTATTCTAATATTTGCATGATGATTAAGACATTTCATATTTATATGAATGACTAAATATAAGCTGCTCACATTTGCTTTCCAAATGCCATCTACTAACACCTACGCTTAATCTCCTATGCTCTCTAGCCGTCGGGAGGTTTGAGCTCACCTCAGCCTTCTTACACCCAACAGCTAGCCTGACTAAGAGACACCTTTATGTGCGGCAGAATGCACTTAACTTACTGGCTAAAAACAAGAGCAATGTTACCCAGATCATGCACTTCAGGCAGTGTTTCCCCGATTAGAGAAATGAATAGACTCAGAGCAACTGGTTCCCACAAGCGCAAGCAGTGTGTTTACACCATTAGAGTTGACTTGCGGAGTGTGTGCTGTCAGGTTTATGAGTGGTTAAAATGCAAAACAGCTTGTATGCCCTGGGATATACAGTTTCTGAAAGGCTTTAATTCATCTCAAACTGCTTATGTTTTGCATAACTGTTTTTGCTGTCTATAGAAATTTCCACATTGATTGGGCCGTAGGGCGGCTAAAAAAGCGAGAATATGCAGGAGAAGCATATTCTTTGTCATCACTCATAGTGTATGGGTTCCCAAACCAGGTATCCTGACTACAGAATCAAAAGGATAAAGACTGAGCATCCGACAAACAAGATTAGCTGCAGGAATAATTACTTTATGGTTCAAGTTTGAACCTCCGAGAAGAGGATTTTAGCAGCAACTGTACACTTTTTAGACAAGTTGAACAAACTGAGTTAGGTCAGGCAGCCAGAGTCCCAGCACATCAGCTATTCTCAGTGTCAGCTGATGTCTCAGATACCCTTCTGTGCATTCAGTTGGCCCACAATTGCTGCACATCTGCAAGCTGCTTTGCAACCCAGCTCCTCCTTTTCATGCCGTTTCTGACTTGAGGTCATATCGTTGGTGTTGCTGCTCTTCCAGAACAAAGAGTGCCAAAAATATAAATGAGTTTTCATGATAGTGGACCTGATGGAAATGTATTTAGCTGACAATAAAAAAGAAGCAGACTTATTTTCATTCATAGCAGCGTACACAGGCCAGCTGGCACAAATGGATCCTTTGTTTACGACTCCACAATACACCCACGTTGGTCAACAGGCTTTCTTTTGGGTTTTGCTTATTGGTTTGAGGAGCTTCCCAAGCTGCACCCGCTCTCATTTAGTTCTCAAGCACTTCCATCTGTTGCGGACACCATTAAGCAAACAAACCTCATCTCGCATTAGAAACGCTGGTCCCAATGCAGTGTTCCACGGCCTCTTAATGAGAAGAAATGTGATTTTGTTTGAGGGAACTGGCAGCCTTAGAGTTACCGTGCAGAACCCTCTGGCATAAAATATATATCTTCCCCCGGCAATTTTTACTAAAAGCCCACTCCCTCCTCTGCTGCTGATCTTATTACTTCATGTTTTTGACAGATCGCTGTGGCTGAGCTGCAACATCTTAAACACTGTGCCCAAATTACCACGGTGTGTCAGAGCTTGACAGGTTTTCCTCAAAGTCATCTTCTCTCTGCCTTCATTATTGACAGCTTAAGCTTCTAGATTCAAGAGCTCAACCTCTTACCGTAGCAGGCATTATTGCTAAAATAAGAAAGTAAACGCAGCATTAAGAGATCTAATATTACAGTCAAAATCGCTGCTTGCCCCCCCGTTCCCACTTTGTGTTCATATCACAACAAGAAATTTATATTTGCCTATTTGCTTGGTGCTAAACCTGAGCTTCCCAAAGCAGGCCAGTATTCATCAAACATTCTTAGAGATTTACTACATGTTCTTAATAAAACTGCCTGCAGTCGAGAGCTTAACATACATTTATGTTGGCACTTTATCTATTTTTACTCTTGTTTTTTTGCCTGAGAGTACTTCTGTTGGTGGGGTTTTTCCGCCTTTTTCCCGCCTGATTTCATGCCCTTTTTTCCTGAGCATCTTGGGCATAATCCCAAAGTCTAATAGTCCAACATTCAATAAATTTGAAAAAAAAAAAAGGCTTCTCTTTGCTCTTGACCCGCCATGGGCAAACGCCTTCCAAGGGCATTAGAAAGCTGCTTAGCAGAAGCTGCTCCATCTCTTACATAAGCAATGGCACCCCCACTACTATAGTTTAGGGAAAGCGTGGGGAGAGGGAAAGCTATCAGAGAGAGGAACAGCAAAGACAAAGTTGGCATAAAAGAAAAACCGAGAAGGAATGCAAAAGACATAAGGAAACTGTGAAAACGTTCCAGCCAAATCCAGTCCCACAGGAGGCTTTCGTCATCTAACCAAGGCTCCTTTGTTAAAAGCCTTCTTAACTAATCCCCCCTGGCCAGCTACTTTCCTTCTTAACTTCATTTTATGTGCCCCTTCCTGTTTTGGATCAACTGTTTGTGTGTTTTTTTCCCCCTGTCTCCTTCATCCATCTCCCCATTCCTCCATACTCCACTGAAGCGCAGCAGGTGACAGGGCTAATTTAATCAGTATATCCTCCCCCACAAACATGAACACATATGACTAATGTCTTCATTTAGCTTTAATTAGAGTGCATCCTCCTAATCACGTGCTGATACCCAGTAGAAACCTATTGTAATCAGGGGCACTCATCTCACTTCATTCCTCTTCCCTTCGGTCTTTGTCAACAAACGGACGATTGCAGTCCCCCCACATATGGGCATGGGAAGTAGATTAGTGGCACTGATATGCAATGACTGATGTGCCAGGCAATGATTTTTTTTCACAACAGGCCAACACGACCAATGCTAATCATGTGTGTACACTAATGAGTGGGAGAAGTTTTTTTTTTTTCTTCCAAGTAATTGACTTCTGGTGGTTGAGGATAAGGAAAAATGGCTTTATTTCATATTCCTGGGTGTAATTTATAATTCTTAAGCCACAGTTATTTATGTTTCTGCTAGTGTTTCTCATATAATGCCAAATTAATTAGTCTTTGAGGCATAAACTGTATATAAAAGATGGACATAGCTGTGACATCATTTTTTCTCCTTTGCCATCTTGGGTTCAAAAAATTTCTTGTGATGAGGAGGGGTGGATCTGACTGTGAAACTGCTTGCTCATTCAAGTCATTAGCCAATGATCATAATAATAAAATCCTCTTATTTGAAAGGTAGTGTGACCAAGACTGTCATCATCATGGCAGATCTAACTAACAAACTGAACAGACACTGCACAATCATATGGTGGCAATTTCCCAATCAGAAGAACTATGGCTTAAACCTGCTTTATTGTCTCTATTATTTTAAATGAGACCATAATTTATAAAATGAAATATCACTTTATATTAAGAAGGAGTTTAAACTAGCAATTGAGACCATAAACCCATCCAGATAGTGTTTACCAAGGTCATATCTAAGGAAGAAGGCAAGTTAATTTTTCACGGCCTTCTGTACAAACATACTTCACTTTGCAACCAGAGGACTCGCCCTCTGCTGGCCATTAGAAAGATTACATGTTCAAGGCTACTAGCTCCCCTTTTTAGCCTGGAAAGCTATTTCCGTCTTTTATGTACAGTCTATTTATTTACCCCAATGTTAATCGCAAACCATGTAGCTAAAAAAAAAAAAAAAAAAAAAGCTAAATATTCCTTGTTTTTAGCTTCTTAAACTTGGGAATTTGGAGCCACTGGCTTGCTTTCTAATGAAAATATTTGCCTGCCTGAGGCTGTGGAAGAAATAAATATGCTGTTGACAGCTGTCCCCTTTCACAGTAATACAGCTGCTCACAGGTGCACAACAATCAAGCAGATGAGCTGAGGCGTAGTTCCAGCCCTCCTGCTGCTCTTACCAATAATGGGAGAAGCGAATATCTCCCAGGCTGTCCCACACTCTCAATTTCAGTGCTGTCCAGTTATATAGGCCTGCCAGTCACTGCTGTTCTCTGCCAAACTGCGGATGTGTCAGTCATTGTGCCAGGCTAAACTCATTTGAACTAGCAAGTCTGGTGAGCAGCAGAGCATGAAGGAAGACAGCAGCCCTGCTGTATCACTTTGGCTTCATCTCAGCCCCCTGAAAGCCTACTTTTTGCTCCTCAAGCTCAGCAAGCATTGAGTCAGTCTGAAAAAACAGCTAGTTATGAGAATCCGAAGAGAAAAGAATCATGGGATGCTGCACATACAATTTGGCTTTTGAAAAATGAGCTTCAAGTAGTAAAGGACATCATGCATAGCCATCCATCTATTCATTATCTTTGAGCATTCCATGGCGATCAGGCACAAGTCAGGCCCAATCCAGCAGGCTAAAAACCAGCCTGAGATTCAGGAAGATGGTAATGGGAGGGCTATGCATGATGTCCTTTACTACTTGAAGCTCATTTTTCAAAAGCCAAATTGTATGTGCAGCATCCCATGATTCTTTTCTCTCTCGGATTCTCATAACTAGCTGTTTTTTCAGACTGACTCAATGCTTGCTGAGCTTGAGGAGCAGAAAGTAGGCTTTCAGGGGGCTGAGATGAAGCCAAAGTGATACAGCAGGGCTGCTGTCTTCCTTCATGCTCTGCTGCTCACCAGACTTGCTAGTTCAAATGAGTTTAGCCTGGCACAATGACTGACACATCCGCAGTTTGGCAGAGAACAGCAGTGACTGGCAGGCCTATATAACTGGACAGCACTGAAATTGAGAGTGTGGGACAGCCTGGGAGATATTCGCTTCTCCCATTATTGGTAAGAGCAGCAGGAGGGCTGGAACTGCGCCTCAGCTCATCTGCTTGATTGTTGTGCACCTGTGAGCAGCTGTATTACTGTGAAAGGGGACAGCTGTCAACAGCATATTTATTTCTTCCACAGCCTCAGGCAGGCAAATATTTTCATTAGAAAGCAAGCCAGTGGCTCCAAATTCCCAAGTTTAAGAAGCTAAAAACAAGGAATATTTAGCTTTTTTTTTTTTTTTTTAGCTACATGGTTTGCGATTAACATTGGGGTAAATAAATAGACTGTACATAAAAGACGGAAATAGCTTTCCAGGCTAAAAAGGGGAGCTAGTAGCCTTGAACATGTAATCTTTCTAATGGCCAGCAGAGGGCGAGTCCTCTGGTTGCAAAGTGAAGTATGTTTGTACAGAAGGCCGTGAAAAATTAACTTGCCTTCTTCCTTAGATATGACCTTGGTAAACACTATCTGGATGGGTTTATGGTCTCAATTGCTAGTTTAAACTCCTTCTTAATATAAAGTGATATTTCATTTTATAAATTATGGTCTCATTTAAAATAATCAGAGACAATAAAGCAGGTTTAAGCCATAGTTCTTCTGATTGGGAAATTGCCACCATATGATTGTGCCATGTGCTCTTAGTTTGTTGAGTTCGATGTGTCCATGATGATGACATCTTGGTCACACTACCTTTCAAATAAGAGGATTTTATTATTATGATCATTGGCTGATGACTTGAATGAGCAAGCAGTTTCAGCTGTCAGATCCACCCCTCCTCGTCACAAGAAATTTTGAACCCAAATCACAAAGAATGATGTCACAGCTATGTGGTCTTTGTGGTTTATGCCTCAAAGACTAATTAATTTGGCATATAAACACTAGCAGAACATAAATAACTGTGGCTTAAGAATTATAAATTACAGCCAGAATGAAATGAAGCCATTTTCCTTATCCTCGACCAGGCAAAGTGGTTACTTGGAAGAAAAAAAAACTATCCCACTAGTAGTCTACATGATTAGCATTGGTTCATGTTGGCCTGTTGTGAAAAAAATCATTGCCTGGCATCAGTCATCATATGGTCCACTAATCTCTTCATGCCCTGGAGTTGGATCGTCCGTTTGTGACAAAGACCGAAAAGAGGAATGAAGTGAGATGAGTGCCCCTGATTACAATAGGTTCTCTGGGTATCACACAATAATAGGAGGGATGCACTCTAATTAAAGCTTAAATGAAGACATTAAGTCATATGTGTTTCATGTTTCCTGGGGAGGATATACTGATTAAATTAGGCCTCTCACCTGCTCGCTTCAGTGAATCGAGGAATGGGGAGATGGATGAGGGGACGGAGAGAAAAACACACAAACATAATCAAAGGACACATAAATGAAGTTAGGAGAAAGTAGTCTGGCCAGGTGACCAGACTGAGGACCTTCCGTTAGATCCAAAGCCTCCTGTGAATCCATTCCACTGACAGTTTTCCACAGTTTCCTTATGTCTTTTGCATTCCTTCTTGGTTTTCTTATGCCAACTTTGTCTTTTGTGTCCTTTCTGTGATGGCTTCCTCTCACTTTGCTGTAAACTTATAGTAGTGAGAAATATCATGCTTATGTGAGATAAACTCCTGTGTAGCAGCTTTCTAATGCCCTTGGAAGGCGTTCCCATGGCGGGTAGACAGAGAAGCCTTTTTTTCAGAATTTATTTGAATGTTCAACTATTAGACTTTGAGGATATGCCAGATGCTCAGGAAATGAAATGGCAAAAAGGCGGAAAGCCACCAACAGAAGTCCTCTAACAAAGAACAAAGTAAAAATAGATAAAGTGCCAACATAAATCTATGTTAGCTCTTCGACTGCAGGCAGTTTTATTAAGAACATGTAGAATGTTTGATGAATACTGGTGCTAGGAAGCTCAGGTTAACACCAGCAAATAGCGATCTAAATTTCTTGTTGTGATATGAACACAAATAAAGCGGGGAGGCAGACCACGATTTTAACTGGTATTGTTCATCTTGATGCTTCATTTTCTTTCTTATTTTAGGCGGTAAATACCTCTACCGTAAGAGGTTGAGCTCTAAATATAGAAGCTGAGCTGTCAATAATGAAGGCAGGAGAAGATCGCTTGAGGAAAACCTGTAGAGCCTGACACACCGTAGTAATTAGGGCACATCTTTAAGATGTTGAGCTCAGCCACAGCGATATTGTCAAAACATGAAGTAATAAGATCACAGCGGGGGAGTGGGCTTTTAGTAAAAATTGCCGGGGAGGTCTATATATTTTATCCAGGGGTTGGGCGGGTAACTCTAAGGCTACCACTGCCTCAAACAAAATCACATTTCTTCTCATTAAGGCCGTGAACACTGCATTGGGACCAGCGTTGCTAATGCGAGATCAGGTTTGTTTGCTTAGATAGTATCCGCAACAGTGAAGTGCTTGAGACTCGGCACTGCCTTTGGAAGCTCCTCAAACAATAACAAACCCAAAGGAGCCTGGCTAGGTGGGGTGTTGTCGGTCGTGAAAGAATACATTGCCAGCTGTATGCTGGTCTTGAATGAAAATAAGTCTTCTTCTTTTTATTCTGCAGCTAGATCATTTCCATCAGGTCCACTATCCATGAAAACTCATTTATATTTTGGCCTCTTGTATCCGACAAACACCACGGTATGACCTCAAGTAGAACGGCATGAGAAGGAGGAGCTGGGTTCAAAGCAGCTTGCAGATGCAGCGATTTGTAGGGGCCTGGCAAAAGGAGACAGTCAGCTGACACTAAATCTGATGTGTGGGACTTTGGCTCCTGACCTAACTCACTTTCTTCGACTTGTCTAAAAATTGTACATTCTGCTACTAAAATCCTCTCTCTCAAATACAACTTGAACCATAAAGTAATTCTGCAGCTAATCTTGTTTGGATGCTCATCTTATCCTTTGATTCTGTAGTCAGGATACCTGGTTTGGGAACCCATTACACTATGAGTGATAACAGAATATGCTTCTGTGCATATTCTTGAACTTACCGTTCTGCAAGAAGCCATGATGTGGAAATTTGTATGGACACAATGCAAAACATAGCAGTTTTGAGATGAATTAAAGCCTTGGGAACTTGTATATCCCAGGGCATTGCTTAACTGTTTGCATTTTTAACCACTCATAAACCTGACCACACACTCCGCAGTCAACTGTAATGGTAAACACACTGCTTGCGGTTTGTGAGAATTCGTTGCTCTGAGGATTTCTACTAATCGGAATTCCTCCTGAATGCAGTGATCTGGGTGACATTCTTCTTGTTTTTCACCCAGTGGCTGAGTGCATTCCGACATAAACGTGCTCTCTTAGTCAGGCTAGCTGTTGGGCTGTAAGAAGGCTGAGGTGAGCTCAAACCTCCAGGGACGGGCTGAGCATGGGCGGTTGAGCGTAGGTGTTAGTAGATCAGCATTGGAAAGCGAAGTGGGCCAGCTATATTTAGTCATTCATATAAATATGAAATGTCTTAATCATCATGCAAACTAGAATAAGGTCTGTTCTTGTGATTACAGCCACCCTCTTTATTTTTATCTCATGACACACAATATCCTGAACATGGCAAAAATGAGTCGTGGCGGTAATGAGACTGAATAGTTCTTTATATGAATGGAACTATGTTTTAATATTAATTTCTGATTATCTTGCTGGTTGTCAGTATGATTCCTGTGGAGGCTGACATATATTCTGATGTTTCTCTCAAGATTGGACAAACATGACAATGACGATGGTGGCCTGCTGCCAGACAATATAGAGAATAGGCTGAAGGATGAGGCACAAAATTGGAATGCTGACATCCAGGTAAACAAATCAAGGCACATGATTCATGTTCAATTGCTTTTATTACCGAGTTTCAATAATTACAAAGAAAACAATTCAATGTTCCTGGCTAATTTGATTGCCTAGTAACAAACTACTTTCAAATACACAGTAGGACGGGAAAGAAACATTTCTACTAATTTTACCTGCAGTTTTCCACAAATTCATTCTCATCAGCAGTTAAAGAATATTAAAATAATCAGCTTTGATTACTCATGGTGACATATTCTAAGACAGCTGCATCTTCTGACAAACCAATTGACAGCCCCCTCCTTTTAGCATGATCAATGCATGAATAGGCTTAATCATCGTGAAATGCCATCTCATCCCTCATCTCGTCTCTCATGGTGCCGTCTGTTGTGAGATGTAAAAAGCGTCAGAGTGACAGCCGCTGAGCAGCTGCAGCCAGAAAACTTTTATTAGAATGCATTGAGTGAGTGTCTATATGTGTGTGTGTGTGTGTGTGTGTGTGTGTGTGTGTGTGTGTGAGAGACCGGCCAGTAAGTTTGGCGACCACATTACTAACAGAACCACTTCCACTGGCCCCGAGATTCAGTTTAACTTCAGCTGTAGGAGGGAGGTGATTCTGTATTACGATGATTTATGAGTCTCAGAGATACCAAGATGTTTGGAAGTAAGGAGGCTGGGTATTTTAGAGCAGCACTGATGAGAAACTGACAATAAACTTGGACTGACGAGTGGTTGGGCTTAATCAATGTCGTAGGAGGAACCATCAATAACAGCGAGGACTCTCGCTTATGACCCCCTGCAATAACACTGTGAGGAGTTTTCCTTTTTTTTTACAATGGCTTTGGTGCAGCTTTTTTTGTATATCATTCGTCCACACCAAGCTGTTCATTTCTAACGTCAGTACCTCTGTAAACAAAGAACAAACACTAACCTTCCCAAAAGCCTTTTGATACACTGCTCTCAATTCAACATCCTGACTTCAGAGAGTGTCTGTCTAATTGACTGGAAACTTAGTGCGGTCTAGACACCAAATCCAGGTTTATACACCAAACTTACACTTCAAAAACCACTCTCATGATGGATTGCGTTTTTTATAGGACTAAGTAAATTGAAGAAGGAGCATTAGCTTGACTTCTTTTTCTTTGGATTTTTTCCACAAGGGGACGTAGGCGTTTACGTAGATCCAAGTCAGAGATGAATATATTATGATCCATCTGTTTGCTCACAGGCAGTATAAAGACTGGTGTGGCCCGTCTGATGTCACCCACTGGTTTGGACTGTCGTTTGGCTTCAGTGTTCGTGTGTGAGCTGCCATGCTCCCTTGTGAAAAAATTAGAAGTTACTTTATAAGGATGGACGCTAATTTATGAGCTAAACCTTTGGCAGCAGATGACATTAGATGAACTGTATTAATAATTGTATGGATGCAAGTTATTGACACATATTAGCCTAATTGATGCAAAGTCAGAACTACAACAAAAAAACTTGTGGAGTGGTCTGTACCACACGATAGACCATAACATTAGTCAGATGATATTTATTTAATGATAGATGTGGACACGACACCCACACACACGCATGGACCGGAAGTAGTGGATGTGGCCTGGCGTAATCTAATTGAAGTTAGCCTGTGGATCGATGAGTTTGATGTTGTTATGGGGCTAGCAGCTGTATATTTGAACATGGGAGTCTATGAGATGACTCCCTTGTAGTTCGACTGGGTCATGAGGAGCTCAGTTTCTGACTTCCACTGGCTAATTTCAGCTCCAGAGGTTGTCCTTTGGATTTCCTGTAGTAAGCTGATCCCTAGGGCAGGAGAGACTTCATCACAGGGTACCAATAATGCGCACTCCCATGGTCAATTTACAGTAATCAAATAACCTGACATGCATGTTTTCAGACTGTGGGAGAAATCTCACATACACTGCTGTGAAAAAGTATCTGCTTGTCATGGTCCTGGGCTGGTGCCCAGTGATTTGTGTTCTCTTGGTTCTGTTTCAGTTATTCTCTGATTATGTTTATTAGTTCTCCTTTGTATTGTTCCTCAGTTTATTTCTAGTCCCTTGCGTTTCCCTGTCAGGTCTGCGTTGTCTGTCCGTGTCTGTGTGCCAGTCCCCCGTGTCAAGTCTGCGTGTACCTTGTTTAGTCACTTCCTGTTTTATTTTGACAGTCTTGTGTCCCACGCTGCTTTGTGTTTGAGTTTCGCTTCCCCTTTGTAGTAGTTTCATTCGCTTCACCTGCTGTTTCCTCTGTCCTGGATTACCTGATGCTGTATTCTCAAGCCTCAGTTTTCTTCTGTTCTTTGCTGCATCGTTGTCGTGCTGTGGCTGCGTGTCCGCCGTCGCTTTGTGTCGCAAGTTTCGAGCGCTGGCTTCTGTTTCCCAGCCGAGTTCATCTGTACCTGTTTTTCCCCATATCAGTAAAACTGATCTCGTTTCACGTCCCAGTGCCTGCGATTCCGGGTTCGTACCGCTGTGCATACAGCAGACCGTGACACTGCCGCCTTTCTGAGATTTTATTTATTTGCATATTTAAGTCTACACTCAAGTGGGTCACATCATCAAGCAATTTTTGAGATTGGACAAAGATAACCGAGATAACTTACAAACGCAGATTTCGAATCTACTGTCATTATACACATTTCTGAGCGGGTTTTTCTTTCTTTGTTTTAGTAGCCGAGTTTATTTTCATGAGCGACACCCAGGCCTCATTACTGTCCTATCTGACGAATCGAAATGGCTTGACATTGAAAGCTCTGTCGACGAAGCGGAGCAGGCTAAAAAAAGAGCTCAAAAAGCAACACATCATGCACAATCTGGAAGAACAGACTAAGAACAGGAATTCATTGGCATTCTAACTGTCCTGGAAGAGCGCTACAAAGCCATTGGTAAGGCTTTGGGACTGCAGAGAACCACGGTGAGAGCCATTATCCAGCAGACGGAGAAAACTGGAACAGTGGTGAACCTTCCCAGGAGCACGCTGGCTCACCAAATCTACTCCAAGTACATCGGGCCACTTTTGGGAGGCCACGAGGATTTGAATCCAAAGCGACATCTAAAGAACTGCAGTCAATCTAAGGCTGAGTTAACTCAGTCGAGCCTCAGTCAAGGTCAGAGTTTCACGATCTCAAGAATATGAAAGAGACTGGGACGGAGGAAAACCACTGCTTGACCAAAAGAACGACCTGCGATGATGATCTTGGGAAAACTTGGTTGGTTAGTAAAGTAGTAAATGGACTGGTACTTAAATAGTACTTTTCTGTTTTATTTGAGCACTCAAAGTATTTTCTACTACACACCTCATTCATCCACTCACACAAACACTTTTTTTTTATATGCCTAAGTGCTTTTATCTAACATTCACACAGTCACATGCCAATGAATGAATTGGGGCAACTAAAGGCTAAAGGTTCAATATTTGTCCAAGGATACTTCAGGACTCACTGATCTCCGTATTAGTAGAACACCTACTAGACCTTCTAAGCCAAAGCCACCCTAAAATGCATCCACGGACTTTACAGGTGCACCGCAAAGACATACCTGCTAATTAGTGGTAATTAACATAGAAACTGAACACTATAACTAACCTGAAGTGCCGACTTTGGATGAGATTTTAGTATGAGTTTGTTAGACAACTGCTAGGGTTCACCTCAGCTATATCATTAAATCGTGAAGATATCTAGTGACCAAGTCACCCATTTCTGCTATAAATTTGAGCATTTGACATGGGAGTCTATATGGATGACATTCTTTTATAGCCATATCAAGTGGCCATTTAAGGAACTGCAGTTTTTGGCACTTTGCAGTTGGGGCTGAAAACTTGTCCAACTCAGAGCCTCTTCTTAAGGGACCATTTGTGCTCACTGTTCTCACACTCGTGAACGGCGCTGTATGGAAAAAAATTACATCACATCAGCCGGCACAAGCCGCACTCTGGTGTCGTTCGGCCAGACGAATACCTCTCAATCTTTGTAACCTTGTGCGTTTGCCGCTGCAGCTGTTTTCAAAATGCTTGAGGCAAGACTGTGAGCAAGTCTACCTGTATATGGCGCACATATGCGGGAGCATAGGTGTTCCCAAATGGCACGGAACTCCTGGAGGGAGATTTCTGCAACAGTACTAGAGAAGTCGACAAAAACATCTTGACGGTGAGTATGGATGTGGCTGCGCGATGATGTCACATCAGTGCTCAAAGCGACCAATCCGGGGAGCCTAAATGGGCCATTTCTCTGGTGCCACTCTGCTTTTGTCACGCTGTTCTAATGTGTTTTAGTTTCCCCAATTTATTTTAAAAAAGTGATCACACACACAAGTGATGAAAGAGAGAGAGACAGCAGGAAACACAGGGGATAAAAATGGTTAAAAAAACAGGGGGATCATGGAGCCTGATCCCCCTGCTGCTGCTGTGCACTGACTGAATGAAGATGCAGCCCTTGGCCCCTGGGCTGGATTTCCGTACCCTATTCCTCCCTCTGCATCTCCTGCAATCCTTCTCCATCCTCTTAAGGGAACGTTCTGGATGGAAACTGAGTCAAGTGATGAGGGACCGGAGAGAATTGGGTTTCACCTTCAACTTGGCATATGTGTGTCAGTGTGTGCCAGTGGATGTGTGTGAATAGACAAAGCCTGTTTGAAAGGGGAGGTGGGATTGTGCATAAATTACAACAAAAAAAATTACTTGTCCTACAAGATACTGTTTGTGAAAATCATATATAATTTCTCACATGATAGACTTCCTAACCACAGCTTTATACATACACTAGTACAAATCAATATCAAGCTCCATGGTACCAATTCTCATGTGGTGTGGGTGAAGATTAGGTGTGTGGGGAGGTTTGGTCGAAGAGGAGGAGGATGAGCAGCGTAAGTGAGTCATAGTATTAACTGCCAGGCCTTCTGCTTAATCATTTCAGCTCATGATTCATCACAGCGAGCTGAATCACCAGACAGACACGTGGCCACAGGTACCAGCGCCAAAACATCTCTGCAAGACTTCGTAATTCTCCGTCACATACAGTCATCTCAGAAACGCTTGTAGTACTGGAAACTCGTGTTAATTCACGTAAGGTTGCTCAGCTTGCCGTAGGTCTAAGTGTACTGTATATTAAGGACTGAGTTTTTTCAATACTGTGCTGTTCATTACACAAAAGTGTAATGAATTTGTCTTTGGTTGAGCATGTAAAATGCACGATTTTGGAGATGCTCACTAAAAATGGCTCTGTTGAGTTCAGTGGAAACCGGTGATAAAGCGACTTGTCTGTCTATACATTCTGTGTGAGTTAAATAACAGCTGATATTTAAAACATGCAAACTTCTTACAAGCAGAGTCTCCATCCTTTTTGATTTTTTTTTCAATTTTTGGAAGAAGCTTCCTTCTAAATAACCTATCGCATACTGTACTGTATGATTTATACCAAACTGTGATATGGTAAAATGTCATTTTTGCAAATAAATAGTTTAAAGAAATATTTTTTGTTGCATCTTATAAGAATGCAGTGGTTTTGAGCCTCTAATGCAAGAATGAAGAATTAATGGTGGATAAACGACAGAATATTTTGCCTTCTATTTTACATAGTCCTCAGCACACTGGACCCTCTCCATAACTTAAAAATCCTTCCATCAATCCATTTATTCTGACTCCCATCCCATATGATACCGTCAGAGTAATTCAGGAGTGTCTTTATCAACATCACCGCTAATGCTCAAATCTGTACACATTAATGTCACCAGAACCAGTACTTATAATCCATTTCAACACCAAAACTCAGAAAACGCAATGGTACTTGTGTTTTTATTAGTACCGTAGGCAGCGTACATACCAAGGCTGCAGTTCTTCTGGTAGCTTACGCCTACAAGGGTTCTTGTCTTATTTTACACACCAACTGCTACTACATTTCTTGTATCGTGATATTCATAGTAAATCACTTTCAACTCACCATTTATCAGTCAGCTACTAATCCATACCTATTATTATTCTACCCTTTCCCTCTTAAAACAGTTTACATTTTATAGCAAGCTTTTGTTTTATTCATGCTGTCTTATTTATAATTTTAGCTAGTTACTTCAACTGCTTAACCAGCATCTTTAGCTTTTAACTACTGGCCACGTTAACTAATAATTTCTGACTTTTTATTCATATTTTTAGCTAGTTATTGCACCTACCGCTATGTTTAGCTAACATTTTCACGTTATCCATACTGTAAGGCAAAAATTAAAGCTTATCTATATATTCAGCAAACCCTATCAACAGTTTACATGCTTTTAGCTAACAATATTAAATATTAATGCTACTAAAGAAGATTAATACTTAAAATTGTTAGCTTGCTATTTTAACCTAACAATATTAAATACTTCAACTGTTTCAATTATCTATGGATTCCTTTCTAATGTATATTAATTTCCTTTAGTTAGCATTTATGTGCAAACTTGTTCATGTCCCCCTGTGGTACTTTCAGCTGCTCTCTTATTTCCCAAGGGTTTGCCACAGTGGATGGATCCACATATTTGACTTGGCACAGATCTTACACCAGATGCCCTCCCTGACGCATCCCTCCTATTTATCTGGGCTTGGGACAGGCACCAGGAGTACACCAGCTTGCAACCCCCTGAGGCTGGGATTGTGTCTCCTCTCCGCTTGCAAGGCAAATGTTTTAACCATTACAGCCACTGAATTCTTAATGTACTGTGAGTTTGTAATCGTAAGCCACATGTCATTTCCATTGCTCAGGGGAGGGTGGGGTGGGGTTCATTTCAAGTTTTGTAAATATAAATGATAAAATTAAAAACAAAAGCAAAATGCATAATTATTTATTATTGTACCATATGGTAGTTTGCCTGCTGAAAATAAGAACATTAAAACAGGATCTGTAAA
This sequence comes from Pterophyllum scalare, assembly GCA_024447675.2. Lineage (NCBI taxonomy): Eukaryota > Metazoa > Chordata > Actinopteri > Cichliformes > Cichlidae > Pterophyllum > Pterophyllum scalare. The sequence goes on from JAMQGT020000206.1 coordinate 139,005, forward strand.
TGGCACAATCACTGAAATATGAACAATACTCAACTGTCTGGACAAATGCTCCTGTACTGAGTTTTGTTATGAAACCTTTAGATGGTATGTGCTTGGAGCTGTTTTGATCCAAACATTCCTGGTGTGAAATGAGAATTAGTTGCTGAAACCCTGCTGATTACCATTCTATAAAACAATTCACGGGTCATAAGCCCCCTTATCGGAAACAAATCTCCACAAATCCTTCCAGGAACAATCTGTGGCAGCCATCTCCCTCTGACTTGAGGGCTCACCTGGATTTGTTAAACAAACAAACCTCTGATAGCAATCTTTCTGTGAACTCTGATGCTAATTTGCAATGCAAATGATCTTGATCAGTGGACACCGCAGGGAGAATGCAGCAGTTCTGTGACAACAACAAAGGGAAAGCCCTTGCGTCATCCTGCCTTATCCATAGCCAGATTTGTGCCAGCCTTCACCGATGGAAGCCTTATCTCTGCTGGCCTTCTGTCTGCTTAAAGGGACGACGGCCTCTGCTAACAGCTCTGGGGTTCCCTCCAGGCACTATAGAGCTGTGTAAGCCATGATGTAAATATGAAAGCACTTAACAGTCGGTACTGGAAAACTAATGCTCTGGAAGTTGCAAGTCTCTGGAGCTGTTAGAAAGTAAAACATAAAAATAATAATCAAGGAAAAAGAGAGAGAAAGAAGGTAGGTATTTACCTGGAATTCAATTCCATAATTCTCCCTGCAGAAGTCTCGTAGTTTGGGATAGACGTGCTCCTTCAGGGCGTTCCTCTCCGCCTCTGTGTCTAAACATGAAAAATAGAGAAAATGTTGAGTAGTCTTTAAGCACATATTAAATTGTTATTACTAATGATCTAAGGAACTCCATACCAGCACTACTGATGCAAATACAAGAGTGAAAGTGAGGATATGTATGACTTCACTGTATAATTACAGGTGACAAAAACAACTTCCAGGAAACAGAGAGAGGAAAATAATAATTAAATAAAACCATTTTCCACCCAAATACTGGCTATATTATACAAATTAATATTTAGCATTGTGTAAAATGATGAATGTCTAAACTCTGATTCCCTTATTTAATCTTTTGAGTCTGTTTAAAGAGCCTTAAAGTTTTGTTTTCTTTCATTAGATTTGAACCATTTTCTTTTTTCCAGAATACCAGCGCTTGTTTCTCAAATGCATCCTAAAACATAACCATTAATCATTTCTAATGTCTGCTTAGTATCAATTCATATTTCTGCAAGTAAGCGTCCTGACTGTGACAATTCAGAACAGAGTTAAACATTTATTCTAAATTTAATCTGATTGTTACTTTCTTTAATCAACAAGTTGTCCTACGACAAAGTCATGTATGTTTTTAAGTTCTCTTTTCTTTTTTTCAAACAGAAGTTTTGAATCCCTTGGAAGAAGCAATTTTGCACACCAAGATATACCAAAGTCACAAATTTTCTGACTGTAACGTTCACAGCTTGCAAAATCCTTTCACAGACTTATACAGCTTTCGGAGTACTCAAAACCCTCTCTCTCTCTCTCTCTCTCTCTCTCTCTCTCTCTCTCTCTCTCTCTCTCTCTCTCTCTCTCTCTCTCTCAATCTATCTATCTATCTATCTATCTATCTATCTATCTATCTATCTATCTATCTATCTATCTATCTATATATATATATATATATATGTATGTATATATATATTCACCACTGTATCGCATACATCTGAAAACCTGCTTCATAGCATCATTGTGGTAAATCTTTTATATGTAAACTGAAAAGGTGTGGGCCGAGAACAGAACCCTGTGGGACGAATGTTTAAGAGTTTAGAAAGAATGTTTTTTCAACACAACACAACACAACACACAACACAATGTCTAAACGTTTATAAGGTTTAAACCATTGTAAGGTTTTATTAGACCAAAAACAAGAAAACACAAATATTTTAGAAATCCGTCAAAACTTTGTTTAAAACTAATAGTTATTTATAAGAGGAGAAATAAACTACATTCCAGGGTTCTAGCCAGCAGTTAATTGCCTGGTGCTGTGCTGGGCTGAGGTACTGTCGCTCTGGGCTGAGAATTTCATTGTTTCTCTTTTTGGAACTGTTTGCTATTACCACAGTTAGCAAGCAGGTGCGGCTAGTAACACTAGCAAGCAGTTGTCCAATAGCCAGGGCTGTCCGATATCCAGAGGGACATAAGTATGTTATTCATAATAACTGAAAATTCATAGATTACAACAATCATTATATATTAGCATTAAAAACATCATTTTTTTTAAAGAGCTTCTGCATTACAGAAACTGATTTTTTTTTTTGTAATAACTAATACTGTTAATTTAGGGCAGCTGTGCATAAACCTGACATTAGGCGGTGGTCTAATAAATTTGTTAAGCACTAAGGTGAAAATAATTGGATTAACAAATACATATATCTGATGATTATTTGTTCAATTAACTGATAATTTCACCTGTAATATGGCTCATCTAATTCAGCCAGTGTGTCAGTATGTATTTTAAATACGCACCCCTTTTTACACCTATAAAAACATGATTAACAAGAAAAGCCGGCACTCTTCACACTCTTGAAGAATGTGGGATTATCCAGAATTACACGGGCAGTGATCATATTGGACAGTCAGTGTCACAGAGCGAGTGCCCACGGCTTGTTTTTGTGTCCCACTTTCTTTCCTCCTCTCCCCTCTTTTTCACTATCTACCAAATGGTTACTGTAATTTATTTGGACAGGCCCGGCCTCTTTCTCCCTCTCTCTATCTGAAGGGTGTGGACGGATAGTTAAAAACAGAATATGCCCAACAGAGAGGCCCTGTGTGACCAAGTAGCTGACGCGCACATGCACACGAATGCACGTGCGCACACACACACGGTGCGTAAACTGCCCTTCAGCTGCTAACTGTGTCATATGCAGCATGAGTAGAGGAGCCCACAAATTTAGTCTGACGTATCTATCTCTCATCTATCTTTAGTAAGGCTTCGGGCCGTGACCGTACATGTATCTGCCCACAGCTAACTGAGCAAAATGTCAGCTCAAAAACCGAATGGCTGTAATAGTATGCAAATTAAATAAATGGCAGTTGCTGCATCAGAGGAGCGCTCATCTCGTTCCATCAGTAATACGTTACAGTACAATAAATGCATAATGGCTTACAGTGGCACAGGGGACAGCATAGCAAAAACAGCTGAATTTGTGGATTTCAGCCTGTTTGTGTGCTCGGGAAAACACAGAAAACAAGTCCAATTCAAATCTGCATCTTGCTCGACTCTGTCTCGATGTGACCTGACAGATTAAACTGTGTTGTTGTTTGTTTTTGTGCTGATAACAGCGAGATGCCTCCCTCTCCCTCTCCTTCTTTCTTTCCTTTTTTTGTGGGATGATGATGAGTTATGGCAGCCTGATGTATGTATGCGTCTGCACTCCCACATGTAAAGGGACAAAGACTATATCCCTCATTTGCCTGCTTTCTTGCTGTGTGTGTGTGTGTGTGTGTGTGTGTGTGTGTGTGTGTCCCTCCCTACAATTTTCCAATCTGCTCATTTCAATAGTACCGACCAATCTATCTTTCCTTTCACATATGTCCTGTCAACTTGCTTTATTTTCCTTTCTAGCTCCCCTTTCTTTTCTCTCCTCCTCCTTCTCTCCCCTGTCCTTTTGGGTAACGAATGGGCAGTCAGTTGAACAGAGAAATGCAGCCAAATGTCCCTGATGCTTTCCCTGCTCTTTCTCATTTCTTTCATCCTCACTAGTTTTAGCCTAAAAATTCAAAAATAGCAGAGAATAGAATAGAAATAGAATATTTATTAGATTCAAAAATGATATAAAAGAAGCAAAAACCACCCTTGTTAGTGCAGTGGCACCAGTCAACATTAAAATACCCATGTTTCCCTCTATAGTTAGTTACGCTTGACATCGCTTCTGCTGGTCATTCATTCCTCCAGACAGCGGCCACTCCACAGCTGCCCTCTCTGAGTCTCATCAACAAGGCTCTGACAAAGCAATCACTCTGCTCTCATCAAGCTTCACTCCAGAGGCACTCGGTACACACAACTGCTTTGGGATCTTTGATTAAAAGAGAGAGAGCGCGAGCGAAGTCCACAAGACAAGTGTCTCAGCAAATAGAAGAGTGCCGGGACAGAGCGGCCATTCTCTTTGACGTGGACATGACAGTGCGTATGCATGTGTGCGTTTCTGGCGTGCCTTAAGGGTTTAAGGGCCAGGTTTAATCTGTCGCTCAGATTTCTTCCTCCACCCAAATACCACAGAGGTCAGTGGAATTTAAAATATTCAGCAAAAACGTGTTCTTTCCAGAAACAGACTCTCTGTTACTCTGGAGGATCTACAATGCATCAGTGCTTCCATTTACCTCCACTGTACTGGAGCAGAGAAATGTCTGACAGACACAGTACAGTACAATTACAGTACTTTTTTTTTCTTCTGCAGGTTTTACATAAAGGTGACCCATTATGCTCATTTCCAGCTCTGTATTTTATTTTTAAACTCTACTAGAATAGCTTGCATGATGCACAGTACCTAATATATCTTATATGGGGCCTTGGTGCAGCACCTCAGTTTCCCCTGTCTGAAACATGCTATTTTAGTTCCTCTTACTTTAAGGTATCCTTAACTAAAAGCTTTCAACTTTCTCCTTATTGGCAACCTCTCACACACAGCATGTTTGATACAGGCCTCAATCAACATGTTAAAGTTCATGAGAGTATAATTAGAAAAAGACTGAACAAATATGACTTGTTTGGAAGGGTTGCCAGAAGAAAGCCTCTTCTCTCTAAAAAGAACATGGCAGCATTGCTTAGGTTTGCAAAGTTGCATCTGAAAAAAACCACAAGACTTCTGGAATAATGTCCTTTGGACAGATGAGGAGAAAGTGGCGATATATCTGCAGTATATCTGCACAAATACCTCATATCAACAGTCAGCACAGTGGTGGAGGGGTGATTTGGACTTGTTTTGTAGCCACAGGACCTGGGCACCTTGTATTCATTGAGTTGACAATGAACTCCTCTGTATACTAAAGTGTTCTAGAGTGAGGCCATCAGTCCAAAAGCTAAAGGTAAGCCAAAATTGGGTCATACAACAGGACAATGGTCTCAAGCACAGTAGAAAATCTACAACAGGATCTAGGTGTCGCGGGGGGCCCAGTTAAAGCCCAGACCTCAACAGGACTGAAATGACATCTTAAGAGAGCTGTTCATAAACAAATAACCACAAACCTCAATGAACTGAGGCAACATAGCTGAGTGGGCCAAAATTCCTCTACAACAATGTGAGAGACTGATAAAGTCACACAGAAAACGCCTACTTCAACTTACTGCTGCTAAATGTGGTTCTACAAGCTACTGAATCTTGGTTTTTCACACACTGCTTCTGCATTTCGTCTTAGTTTTTGATAAATAAATAATGACACAGCCTGCAGCAGACTGGCAACTTGTCCAGGGTGTACCCTGCCTCTGACAACTGGAATAGGCTCCAGCCCCCCTGTGACACTGATGACTGGATGGATGGATGGATAAGGACCGGGTGATTTTTTTTTAATTATATCCTGATATGTAAAATCTTAGAACTGAAATAATGTGTACATTTCACATGATTGTACACAACAAGTCAGAATGCTCTCTTGGATGTATGCATATATTACTAAGATAGTGATTCATCACAAGATGAAAACTCCTGGTAAATGAAGTTGTACAGACTCATAGTCATGGATCTCTTCAGTTTAGTTCTAGTTGGGCTCATATTCACACTGACATTTAACAAACAAAGTCTGTGTAACATGACATCATTCAGACTTATTAAAGGTAACTCACTGACTGACAGCTGGTCATCGTGCTCTTCAATACTTCCTAATTGTGTTCTCTGGTGACAGCAAGAGCCCGTGACAAAATGATTACGCACATTTTTAGTTTGTTATCACTTCAACTGTATGTTATGAATAATAACAAAAGTTGGAGACAAGAGAAAACTGAAATACAGCAGTTTTCTAGGATGATGCTGTGAGTTTGTTTTATTTGTCCCTAATGAACTGAACATAGAGGTCAGAGACAGAACAAACTGCAGTTTAGAGTTTACTAAGGGTTTGACTGTACTGGATGGTGATGTGTTAGAATATAAATGAAAGCATTTCTTTCTGAGGCTGTTCACTGTATCACACAAGCTCTCTACTGTGCCTCAACTGTGGCAAAGTAAACGCATAGTCAGTGAGCAAATCGATACCGAGTGACCTGGAAGATGCTAAAGGCAAATTGTGGCTGTGTAAATCACCCATCCATAAAGGCCAGATGTTCCTGCATTCCCTGAGCACAAGGAGACCCTACAAGTTATGTGAATACCACTGAATCAGGATGTAGAAAATCCACCAGAGGTTAGTGCAGCCCCTCCTTTGATGATAAACATCGATGGAACCACCAATGTACAGTAACGGACGTCACAACGGTATTGGATGTAACTGTGACAAAGGGACTAATTTGCATTTGATTTAATACCCACCACAGTGGCTGCACACGCAACTAGTCTACCCAACATGAAAATGTTCATTTGGTAACATCTGTGCTTGCAGCTGTTGCCTCAAAAGCCACTTGTGTGGGGCAGTTAGGGCTTGACATGTTCACATTCATGCCATAAATGTATTACATTTTACAGCTATGTTACAGTGAGACATGACGAGTGGAGAATTTCAACATCTCAGAGACTCTCCTCTGTGTAGAAGATAGCAGTAACCATGGACACGGCATGTTACCTTGTAGTTAATGGAACTTTCAGACTAATATCTTGCCTCCTCACTGAACCCCACTCAGCTCTCTGGTTAACCCCTTAAGCCCTACAGTGCCTTGCGAAAGTATTCGACCCCCTTGAACTTCTCAACCTTTTGCCACATTTCAGGCTTCAAACATAAAGATATAAAATTGTAATTTTTTGTGAAGAATCAACAACAAGTGGGACACAATCATGAAGTGGAATGAAAGTTATTGGATGTGTCAAACTTTTTTAACAAATAAAAAACTGAATTCAGCCGCTCACAAAGGAAAAACTGTAAAAATTAACAACATTGGGCTCTATTATAGCTAAAGAGACAGCTCAACAAGCCCACGGTTGGATTTGCCTAATGAAAGCTGTGAATTACAGAGTGAATAACATACTTATAATAATGACTCAGCTGTCTCTGGTTATTATTGAACCTGTTTGAGAAATTCTCACCTGAAAATGTGCCATATTTTCTAACACAGAAATGAAGCACACCAAATGCTCCAAATATGTAATAATTCATAGTAGCATCAAATGGAAACCCTTGATAACCTTCTAAAAATAGAGCCAGGTTACATTTTTATAATAGATACTTACCCAGGGTGGACGGGGTAAGGTCGTTTGGTAAGTTTTTGTGGCGCGTCACATGCAAAGTATGTGGGAAATAACTTCCTGAATGTTTCTACTTGTTTTGGAACAACAGCGGATGTGGAGGATGTTGACGCTCCTTTTATATAATGTGTAATCAGATGCCTGTCGGGCTCACTCACTTTCATTTGCTTTTGATTTTAAAGTACTGTTCATTCAGACTCATTTACACTCTCCCTTACAGTGTTTACCACATGTACTTTATACCAATATTTTTTTTATCTTAGTATTTGATCTTAGCAGAAGCATCAGTTTTAGGTGACTTGCATGCACCATTACATTTGTGAAGGCATCCTTAATTTGGCACCTGTGGTATATTTAATCAATGCATGAAGTAACTACAAAGGAAAACACATTTCCCTGTTAAACTGCACTAAAGCACTGGCAGCTAGGTTTGCTGTTTTGTGCAGAATCTAAGCTTTGCAGGTGCAGATGGAAAACGGTCTCATGGGTCAACATGGTCAAAGGATCGCCAGTGGCTTCCCAATCAAGGGGATGTTTTTCTGTCAGTGCATTGAAGATATATTAGGATTATTGAGTCATATTAAATGTAATCTACCTCACTGTAGTTTCATGCCAGCATCTCCACATATAAGTCCAAATAAAACCAGAGAAATCATAACGAGGGTGTTTCCAGCTCTTCGTTTGACTTTAAATTAGTGTAACTGTGTCTTTGCAGAGATGCTGGTATATCTCAGCTTCCCAACTTTTTTTCCTACCAGGTCTTTGCATTTGTTGGTGAACGACTCCGCTGTGTGTCAAGAGGCCACGGCGAAGAGTGAAGGAGAGGCAGGTCAAACCTCTCCATGTCCAGGCCGGGTGAGGTTTCGCCGTGCTGATTCAAATTAAGCTGCAGGCTCGTGGAGGACTGATTTTCCGCATATACACATATAAAAACAGACTGAACAACTTGGCAGAACTATAGACCTAAAATAAAAAGAATATAAAAGAGCAAAAAGGCAAATGTTATGTGTAAATGATATTCCTCCATTTATCATTACTAATTTTGGCTGGCTAAATCGTTCATCCTTGTATGTGAATGCGGCTCTCTTGTTGATATAATCTATGTTTTTGCTCGTCATGCAGGAAATAAACTCCCAGGTGTATATCTGCTGCTGCTGTTCCTGCTGGGTTTGTTGTTTCTGGGCTACAGAGTCTGCATTATGGAAAGTGGACAGCACGACCTTAAAAGTGCACATTAACCCTTCCCCCATCCCAGTGTATCAGTTATTGGCAATCTAATGGGGCGATAAGACAATGGAACTACAGAGAAGATCCCCCAACCCCACTTTATATCCCGACACTGTCACCTGTTTGGCTGTCATTATCTTTTTATTTTAGCGTTCCTACTTTAATCTCCATAAATAAGTTCCATCCATTCATTTTCTTCCATTTATCCAGTTCAGGGTTGCACTGGTTTAGTGGTTTGGGGGTTCACCTTGCACAGGTCGCCAATCTGTCACATGGCTAACACAGGGAGACAGACAACCATTCACGCTCGCATTCATACCTGCAGTCAATTTAGAATACCAAATAACTGAACCCATAAATGATAAATCCATAGACAAATTATTACTGTAAAATATACTACAAGTATTGTAGATACTGAGCAAGTGTTTGATCTGCAGGTCTTCATCCACACACCTGATTTCCATTTCAGATATCAGCTAATGCTGTGACTCTCCAGCCCCTCTGCAAGCATGGATGCTACTGTTTGCAATATTTTCACAACTATCCCGAGGATGAACGCTGGCTGGAGGCGATTAATCATTTCAGGATTGTCTGTCACGTTGCTGGCTAAACCTTAACATTGTTCTCAGCCACATAAACCCTGGAAACCATATACACTATATAGACAAAAAGTACTACAGACACATTACATCTAAGGGAGGTGCTCAGCTATGGGAACCCACGCCATGCAGCTCCCCGCACACAGTTCCTAAAGACTTCCACTTTGCACTAGGAAGATATTATTGCAAAGTGGAACATCTAGGAGGGAAAATATTTCACTAATTGACTTGTTGCAATGGTGGCTTCCTGTTACAGTACTGCGCTTGAGTTCAATGAGTTCTTTTTAACAATCAATTCTTTCATGGCTTGATGCTTGATTTTATACACCTGTGGCAATGGGACAGAAGCCAAAATGTTACAACACTATGTAAACTCAAACATTTACATTCTCACGACTCTTTTACACACAGCAGCATGGAACCGCCCATAATCTGATCAGCCACCTCATTTGGGTTGCAGCAGTATTCAAGGCCTACTTTTTAATTTCATTAAGTTGACTGTGCGCTTAATGAGGTAGTGGGACATGAGCCACCATGGTTTTGCTCAGGCAGGCTAAAGCAACACAGTGAGACTCGAGTCAGACTTAAATGGAAAAGATTAAATGCTGTAACAAGGCATCAGCATTTTACAGTATCCAGCTGTATTCATAAAGAACAGAGTGGACTCCACCTCAACTTATCAATACATCTTTTTCTTTTCTTCTTTTTTTTTTCTTTTACTTTCCAGTAAATAAAAAAAGAAAGTAATCAGTCTGGAAATATGCCTGTCTCTTCTTAGTAAGCCCATCAGTAAGTTTGCATAACTGGAAGTAAATCTGACTCAGATCCCATTAGCAAATTTAAAATATCTCATGCCCAGTCTCTGTCTTAGTAGTGCAGCTGATGGGCGTGCACGTGCGCGCGCGCGCACACACACACACACACACACACACACACACACAATTCTCTTATTTAATATAATCCATTTGCAAATCGCACTTGTTTTCCAGGAATTTTAGGAGCATGTTGCTTACTTTCATCACCATCAATCCTGATAAAATGTTTTACGCTGTGTTCCATGAAATGACTCCAACACCCAGGGAGTTAGATGAGCATGACAGGGCAGCCGCAGAATTTGTCAGAACAACATTCCCCAGAGGGAGGGAGCCGAACTGCTCCACAGCACTCTGGAAAACTCGGAGAAGAGGTCACTAAAAGCTGCTGCCAAACTAGTCAGTGCGAGCTTCCGCTCTACCCTCAGGAAAACAGCACACAGAGGGGGAAAATCAGCTCGCCAGCATGCGTCACAAACTTGCCGCAGAAAGGGGTCGGGCTCGTCCCAAAACTCCAGTACTCGCCGGGCCCGGGAGAAGCGGCTCACTAAACAAAAGCCACCCTCTCCACCTGCCATCTCTCTTGCAGGTCCCGCCTGCCAATCCCTCCTACTCTCTCCTTTGTTCTCTTTCACCAGACTCAATTCCAGAAAGTGGATAATTAGGGAGAGATTTTTAAAGGAAATCGGCGCTCAGAAGCCACAGAACAAGCTGAAAAAAAGTTAAATAGAGCCAGCTGGAACACTGAGAATAAATGCAAGGTGAAATGTAATGTAATTAGTGGTCTCTGTGGTGACATGCTATAGCCTTGATGGTGGTGTGTTGGGGGGTTAGGTGATTTCATGCATCATATCCCTAAAGGCCTGGTGCTTTTATCAACTCTAAACAGCTTAGGTGAAGTGATAGCTTGCATACAAATACCTGTCTATAGCACATACCCAATAACAGAGCCCCTGGGGTGACTAGAACAAGGTAATGAAGTTGTCTTGATATGCGTATATGAATGGAGACACACAAATCGACCCGCTAAGATGGGCTGCATAATGGATTACATTAGGATTTTCTTTAGGTTGTTGCTGCCGTCTGGCTACTTGGCAAGAACAGATAGTGGGGGTTTTAATTGACCCCCCCCCCTCCCCACACACACACACAGACACACAGATTCACCTGAGTGAAGAATCATTAACATCACGGGAGGAGGGGTTTCTTTGCTTTGCACTTTGGCAAGGACACAAACACCTCTATAGATGCCGCATCACCGCATCGGTGAGTGAAATTACTGCTAAAATTGGGTGTCATGCCTCTTTTAGACAACATAAACAAACACAGTGGAGGTCTGTGAGGGCGACTACAGCGGTGACGTGTTCTGCGGTTGTCTGTGGCTTCTGATTAAGGTGCATTAGGGTCAGTATATTCAGCAGAGTGCAACTCCGTAACACCGAGCGCAAAAAAATATGAGCGCTGTAAGTCAAAGCAGAGTCCCCCTCATCACCAGGTGCAATAAAACGGTGCAGTTATACTTTTATGACAGTGGGGTGATCATTTCCAACAGCGCTGTTCCCCTTTCTAGTGTGTGGCATTACAAATAGTAAATCTCTTGTGTTATGCGCAACATATATTTTGTTAACTGCTACCAAGGAAAAGCACAACTGAGTCCACCTGTCCTCCAGAAACTCCTACATGTTGGTGCAGAGCTGATCTTCCCATTTCTAAATACAGTGCTCAGGCAAAGGGCGGAAAGCTGCCCTTTGCCTGAGTTTCCAGCCACAAGGCCAACTCTGCTTTTCCACTTCACTGCAGAGCTGCAGGAAAAATGACATAAAAGGATGATGCTGATTTATCACAATGTACAACAACTGTCCGTCTGCATGTACAGTAATGTGAAGTGCAGTAAATAAATGCATGGATAGCCCCCTCTAGTGAACATGCAGAAAGAGGCTCATGCAGCCAGGCTGTGGGCTGACCTGGGTCACATTAACAAATAACTGGGCTTTGTTAGGTTTTCCTTGCATGTAGCACCTGCAGACGTAAACAAAAAAGTTTGAAAGTATGGAAATAATCAGAGAACATTGCAAATGTGTTATGCAACTGATCATGTGGCTAACTGACTGACCTCTGATCTCGTATCCCAAACAAAACCAAAACAAACACAAAGGAATGCTGTGTTATTTGACTGAGGCGAAGCTGAGGGAGAATCAGCTAACAGTTACGTCTGTTAGAAGTAAGAGCGCACCTCTATGGCTTCATTACTAGTATACGATGCTGGATATCAGCATCTCACTTCCCTGAAAACGCTCATAATTAGCTGCCTTCGTGCCTCAGGCTGAGATGTGTGTCTTTCCATTTGTGCCGCTGGTGTGAAAGAAGTACTTGGAACGGCCCCCTCATCGTTTTTCCATCCACGTGTAGATTGGAGCGTTAAATTCGTGCTGAGGCGGGATGGCCTGAGCCACTGATTCAGCTACAGGTGGCTCAACAATGCCAGACGTTTCAGCAACTACCGCAGGCCATTACAGTGCAATAATCTGGGCTTAATTCATTCCATTTTTTGGGGGGCTCCAAAGCAATTTGCTCAGTGAGGGAAAGCAAATGACAGTGACGTATCGACAAAGGCAAACTCTCTTTTTAATCCTTGGCATACCCGGCTTCTCTCTCCCCTGATCCTCTCTCTCTCCGTAGCCTACTCTACTTCCCTCGCCTTGTTTACTCCAGTTTTACTGAGCCTATTTTTACCCCTTACCCAAAGGGCATATTCAAATACAGAGCTGCAACTGGGTGTCTCCCTCACGACCTGACTCTCTTGCACTCCGCTCACACCACCGCTGCATTGAAAGCAATCTGTTGTTCCATTGCTTCAGTGGAATACACAATTTTGTTTTAGCCAAGTTGTCACATGGCCTAATGTCACCTCATTTGAGACATCCCCAACTGCTAAATTAAGCAAATGTCTAAGATTGTGACTCAGGCTGAGCTCTGAGTTATCTTTCAAAAGAAACCTAAATCAATACTGGATCACAAGATTCAAAGCGAACCTCTTGCTGTACTTTCAGATACTGTTATGAAATTAGCGTGGCTGATTTCACCCAGAGAAATGTTTAAAGCCAGAGTAGAGCTCAAGATGTGTAGAATATGGTGAAATACTTGAGAGTATTGTGTCACGGCGAGGTTGCACAGGCTTCAAAAGAGTGTGTACAATGGGGAGATGTAGAGGAGGAGGAGGAGGAGTGGGGATGTGTCGCGGTGACACTCTTACCGTCGGGGTTGGCACAGATGAAGACCCGGACGCTGCGGCCGGTGGGGACGTGGTGCGGCGGCAGGGCGTTGATGTTGCCGCTGACGGCCGCCCTGCGCAGCGCCGACTCCCGCGGGCAGGGCTGCCTGCTCCCCACACCCGACGGCCACATAGGAGGCGACTTCCAGCGTGGCTGTATACACGCACAGAAGGTGTATGTTAGCGCGGCCAGGCACGCACACGCAGGCACATGGAAAGACGTGCATGTTTGCGCGCAGATTCCTCTGATCCATTCACACACACAGACGCACACACAGCGACACACACACTGAGCGTCAATTATGGCAAAAGCATGGAACTGCGTCTAATAGCTTTTTAAATTTTTAAGTTTGATCACATTTACAGGCACCGGCATGACATGGCCCATAATTAGTCTTAGGGGGGTTCGAATTTTTTTTCTCACTTAAAGTACTATATATATATATATATATATATATATATATATATATATATATATATATATATATATATATATATATATATATATATATATATACCGTAACAGCAATCCACCTTTGCCATAGTAATAACGTCCATGTTACACACACGCACGCACACACACACACCAATCAAGTTAGGATGAATCTGTCAAATCTCCTCCAAACACAGGAATGAGACTGAATGTGTTTGTTATTGCATTCATGTGGTAGGGGTATAATAATAATAGGATATTACGCACAGCCTACTACCGTCATGGTGCATGCGTAATTTGTATACATGTCCTTGGACGCATTCATGAATTTTCATGCCACTGTGGGACAAACAGACAAACAAGAACGAGACGATACAAAACTCGTATGGACGAACAAGGCAAGCATCAGTCGTATTCCCACCCCAGAGAAGATGCTTGTAAAGGCGAATAACCGCTAAGAATGGTTATTCCGCCGGGAGCAGATGTGAAGTCGCTGGTTTTCCGGAGTTGGTCTATCCTGAAATCTTTGTTTCAAAGACGGAAAACCTCAAAAAAAGGACAACAAAAAGGCGGGGGAAAAGTTGGGTAGTCCACTACTGATCACTACATCAAATCCTTTTAATAATCAGACAACTAAAATCACTTATAGGCACCGCATCCACAGAGAGTAGTTGACTACTAGTGATGCTGGAGACAGGCACAACAACAGGATACTTCTTGTTGCTCACATTCATTCGCTTCATTTCGTGGCTTCCGAAAATATCCAAGCGTCGAGGGCGGTAAAGGGAAGATAAAAACGCCCATCAGAGTTGCTGTGACTGAGAGACGACGTCGGGAGACGGTAAAACGGACGCCGTGTGTCGGAGTGCTCTCCTTGGCATCCTGCTGTCTCTGCGAGCCGACCGAGCTCTGAGAGGCAGAGGGAGCGTGAAGCCCGACAAAATAAGAGCGCGGCTACCGGTAGACATTTTCAAAATAAAATAGCAACCTACGATTCAAAGCTGTACCAAGAAGTCCACCAAAAAGCTAAAATTATGAGTAGATTTATTTTCTAAATTATCTGTCGTTAAGCAAACAAATATGCGCAGCCTTTAGCTTCGTACTCACCTAGCCCGCTTTCCTTTTATGTTGAAAGTGATAATTTCAATTCCGGTCGTGCCCCGGCTTTCAACGTCTGCCTTGACGGCGGTCACACAGAGAGCAGCTCTGGATGCTCTCCGTTACTGTCTCCCTCCACTCCAGTGGTCGGACTGGTGCTCAGCCAGTCCCTATTAAAATTGCAGTGGAGCGCGAAGTCAGCAGTGTGCGGCCGTAAATGACGTTACAACTCTTTGCAGCACTCACGAAGCAAAAGCAAAAAGAAAAAGTAACGAACAGCAGCGTCACCGTTACATAGACGTCCTTAATGGTAGGCTTATTTAATTTTTTTTTTTTATCCAGTGAACGTAGAGTAAAGTTTGTTTATTCAAATGAATTCTATTACAACGCCATAGTTAGTCCCCAGATTTGCCCTTTTCAGAGTTAAAACTGAGCCCAAATTTCTCTCCCTGCAGAAAAGAAACCCTTGCTGCTTCCAAAGTATCAGATTTACCTTTTAATTAGGTACTGCATTACTTTTTTTCAGTAGGATGTACCTGAAATTTTTTTTCTAAATTTTCTTCGAAGGATTGGGGGGGGGCAGCTTGAGAAGGAGGAGGAGGATGAAGAGGAGGGGTTTGAATTAATAGCTTTATCGATAAACGTACCTCTGCTCTGCAGCCTCTGGTTATTCGTGCTGGAAGTTTAAGTGCATTGGATTTGTACTAAACGGAATTGATTACTGTGCTGTTCTTGTGAAGGGTGTTGGTGGTGATGGTGGGGGGGGGGGGCTGAACCATATATTTTTCTACCTTCTCAGTCTTGGTGTTGAGGCATTTTTCTGAACCTGTATGATGAAGAGTGTGTCTGTTGCTTGAAGCTGCACAAATGCTTTTGAATTATGATCCTATACAAGAAAAAAAAGGCCTACAGATGCCTAATATCCTTGAGGAAAATTTTATATAGGATTTTTCTTTTAGCATTTTACTGACCTTTAAGATCTTTACACAGACTTTTACATGCACAGCTGTACCTTTCTTTCTTTCTATCTTATAGATCTATAACATAAATAATAGAAACAAAGGAAAGATCAAACCACTTACAGTGAGATTGAAAAACGGCTCATCTACTTTGTACATGGCTGATTTGTAAGCTTATACATAGCAAATTAAATGCAAACACCAGATTAAATACATTATTCTCATACAATAAAATAATCACTCTTTGTGACTTACTTACTGATCCAGGTCTCGAGGATGATTCGAGCTCTGCAGGCTCACCCGACCCTTTTAAAGCAGCCTGCAGGGCACACCAGAGCAAAACTGAGATTCCGGAAAAGCTCAAGTGGAGCACCGGGGACCGAAGCCTTGTTCCCAACGGTGGTGTGACCTTTCTTTACTCAGTTGTTCCGCTTCCTCTTACAATACCCAGTCAGTTAATCATGAGTGCACCTGCACTGGATTAATGTACTGCCGCCTTTCCAAAGGATGCACTTTACACAGCTGGTTGGCGAAATGTGATGTGGCAGGCCAAAAGAGTGTTTCAGCACATGCACGAAAGTTAAGCACCATTTGAAAGTAGCTCTAAGAGTGAGAAAAAATAAAGTGTAATGTGTGGTATGTTCCAGGGCTGCTGTCCAGCTCTGTCTACTTAAATCATTTAGTATCGCTCCTGAGTCCAGTGCCTCTGAGAGTGAGCAAACATTTTTGGGTGTGTTGAGCATGTTAGTGCATTCACACACAGATGCAGTAACTGCGAGTTGCTGGGTTGTGTAGGCATGCGCAGATGTCTGGTGTTCCCGCTGCTCAAACCTTGGACCACTCTGAGCAAATGTGTGACGAGATGTGATGTGTCACCTGGGAGACACGCAGACAAAAAAGGACGGACACTAGCTGTTCACTTGGAACAGGTCCACACACACACACACTCACACACACACACGCACACACACACCAGCTTCTCAAATGGTTGGTGATGGATGGTTATTTCTTTAAAACAGCTGGAAAGAAGCAAAGGGGAGTGGGAGTCAGGAAAGCAGTCGGGAATGTCTATTTCTGTATGGATACCCACTGGCATCACTACTTTAATTCCTTAATTGATATCCTCACTCTGGTTTTTTTTTTATTTATTTACTTTTTTTTTAGTGAGCTGAATCAGACATCAAGGGGATACAGTAAGTATATAATAGGAAATGGTAACTTCATGTAGTCATATAGATTAACTTGCAAACTGCCTCTTCTCTCAAAATCCAATCCCTGAAAACTCTGAAATTAAAATAGATTCAATGTACAAATGAGCAATTTAGCTCTGTTTCTTAAAAAAAAATTTTTCAAAAAAACAACTTTAATCAACACCAGGTTTCCAACACACTGCAAAACTTGAGCCGTATCCACACTGGAAGTGATGCACAGCGAGTGACCCCTTAAGCCGAATGACATTCAGCGACATAAAGTGGCTTAAAAATGGCCAAGTGACGTGGGTGGGACCAAAGTAAAACTTTTCACAACTTCCAGGTGAGTGATTGAAGTGACTACGAATGAGAGCACAGGATACCTATGATTGACATGACAGCAGCTAAATGCTAGTATCAGCATGCTAACATTTAGCAGGTATAATATTCAGCATGGTGGCACTGTGAACATTTTCCCTAATTACAGGAGAGTTTTGTTCATCCTGGAATATTTCATGTTAATGTGGCTTTGTGACTCATTGTGTCTTAACGGCTCAATATTATATTTATTTATGTAGTGACTGACACATTTGCCCTACCCAGTAGGAGATACAAACCCAGCCTCTAATGGTCACAAGGGAGCGTACTCCTAGTGCCAGTCTCAAGATTGGATCAATGGGAGGGTTGCGTCAGGAATAAATATAAATATGTGTCCCAAATCAAAGATGCAAATGTATCTGCTGTTGAGACCCTTTGGGAAATAAGGGAGTAGCTGAAATGCTTCATTCATGCTACCTCTCCTTGTTTCAGAGATTTGGGGAAGCAAGGAGTTGATGCAACCTACCATCTGACCTAATTACTGGCATTCTGTCCACACAGGTTGACATTGTGTATATTCTATAGCATTCTGGTTTGCTTATGTTTGTATTGGAGATGGTACTGTAGCAAACCAGGTTGAATGCCATTAAAATGTGCCTTCACTTGTTCAGCATCTAAAGTACTGGATGTGGCAGTTGGCAATTTATCAATAGTTGCTGAATTATATCAGTGTGATGCATGGCATATCAACCAACAATCCACCAACAGTGCTGCTAGCTCAATCCCTTTTAGATAAACTGAATAAATGGTAGCTAACATGGGAACTTCACTCCAATAAATAAGATCTCTTCAAATGTGCCTGTTGTCATATACTGTATTCCTTTAAAGGAAACTACAAAATCCTTAAAAAAAAAAGGAAGACTAAATTAAATATGGAGTATCAAGAGATGTCCGTAGATCCTTTGAAATGCCATGAAAACTGTTCCTGTGATCCTCCCTTGGCAAGTCCTTGATTCCCCCAGCCTGCTCCTGGGAAAGCATTCTCATCTCACCATGCACTGTGACCCCACCTCATTTCTTTCCTTAGTGTTCATTTCCATAAAGTGTTGAATGAATTTGCATGAGCAGAGATATAGCCTGTGTGATCACAGTTCCCTTTAAACTAGCGCTTTCATGAAACCCTCACACCCACCCCGTTGCAGCATTTGCATAGAAAGAAAGCTCATTTCTGTAATTTTATTTACATGTTCAGGTGTTTCAGCAGTGTATAAATAATGGGATAATTTCCTGACTTCCTGACTTCCATTTCAAGCTTGTTGAAGGAACAGATGTGGCTTAACAGTTTTATTTATGCAAAGCAGATTAACTTTGGCACCTTCCAAATCAGTGGGTTTATTCATGAGTGAAAAATCTCCAGAATCGATAAAAAAGAGCTGCTATTCCTGCTTTGATTGCGATGCATTAAATGATTTGGCCTCTCTGAGGATTATTAGTTTTTTTGTTTGTTTTTTTTTATCATGAGAGGTTCTGTCCACCACTGTTTACATTCAGACATGGTTTTGTTATGTGATATTCTCATGACAACACCAGGGAGAGTCACACGGTGTAACTGAATAAAATTGCAGCAGTGCTGGCTTAGACAGACTCAGACATAATCCCGCTTTTAGCCAAGACAGGATTCCAATCAGAGCTTGACAACAACAGCTTCCCTCACTGTCTCAGTCTTTAACCTGTAAAACACTGAGGTGTCAGGTAATCCCCCCATCACCCCCCACCCCCATATGGGATCAGTGAAAACACACCTTGAGTTAAAAAAAAAAGTTCACCTCAGTCAATCACAATCAGTTCAAATGCTAGGAAAAACACTGCTATCTGTCATGGTACCGCATAAAAGATGTGTGTCTTTTATACACTGCATTAATACAGAAAGATATCTAAGAATCGTGAACCAGTGAGTTT
>JAMQGT020000207.1:0-23177 GCA_024447675.2 Pterophyllum scalare
TTGCATGTCTGGGTGTGCGAATGCTTAAATGCAAACATTTTGTATAAGCACTTTGAGTGCTCAGATAGAGTAGAAATGCTCTATATGAGAACTAGACCATTTACCATCCATTTTCTTCCACTTATCTGAGGCCAGGACACAGGGTCAGAAGGCTAAGCAGAGAAACCTAGACATTTATCTCCGCAGGCACCTCCTCCAACTTATCCAGCAGAACACCAAGGGCAGCCGAGAGACATCTCTTCAGTCTGTCCTAGGTCTACCCCAGGGGCTTCTCTCATTAGAACATACCTGGAACACCTAAACTGGCTCCTTTCACTGTGGAGGAGTACAGCTCTACTCTGAGCCGTACTCTGCACTTTTCACACTATTTCCAAGGGAGAGGCCAGCCACCCATCAGAGAAAGTACATTTGTGACACCTGTATCCATGATCTTGTTCTTTCAGTCACTACCCAAAGCTCATGGTGAGGATTGGTATGTAGCTCGACCAGTGAACTGTCAGCTTCACTTTTAGGCTTAGCTCCCTGTTCACCACAATGGATTGATACAGCATCTGCATCACTTGAGCTGTGGCCCTACTCCATTTGTCAACTTTTGTCAAATTTGGCAATCTCCCACTCCCTTTTCCCTCACTCGGAAACAAGATCATTAGATACTTAAATTCTTCCACTTGAGACAGTAACTTCAGCCTACAGGAGGGAAAGATATAATATCTCCTCTTCAGGCTGCGCCCGGCCAGGTCCCATGGGCTAAGGCCCAGCCACCAAACACTCTTCCTTGAACACCCTCCCCAGGGCTGGGTCCAGCATGGGCCCGGGGCAGAGTAAGCTGTTCGCTTGGTCTTTCTCTCATAGGGGTCAGCTGAAGTGGAAAACCCTACCAGGGGCAAAAGACCCCTGACAACATAGCCCCTGGGATCCCTGCGATACACAAACCCATCCACCACAATAAGCTGCCAATTCACAGAGAGGTATAATTGTTAAATTTATAATTAAAGAAACTGGGATATCAAAAATCTTAATGGAAACCTACAGTTTTCACAGGACCATTGCACAATCAGTGGCCATACAGCACAAAGACTTCACAAGAAGATGCAAACCACTAATTAGCAAGAAGAATTGGAAGGCCAAGCTGGAATTTGCCAAGAAGTACAGAGACAAGCCTCCGTGACAACGTTTTTATGGACTGATTAGACAAAGATTAACATTTACCAAGGTGATAGAAAAGCTAAGATTTGGAGAAAAAAGGATCTGCTTGTGATCTTAGACTGGCCTAGTCAATCTACAGACTTAAACACAATAGAGCATGCATTTTACTTGCTAAAGATGACAATAAAAGGGAGTAACTGCCTTCAAAACAAACAGCAACAGAAAGAGGCTGTGGTGAATGCCTGAAAAAGCATCACAAAGAAGAATGCAAAAGTTTAGTGATGTCAATGGGTCACAGGTTTGATGCAGTTATTGCAAGCAAAGGATTTGCAACTAAATATTAGCCTTATTTACTTTAATATATTATAAGTTTATCTGTTCCAGTACTTTTGCTCACAGGATTAATGGATGGTTTTGACAAAAGTTGCTATCTTCTGTGCATCAGATCCAGATGTAAATACCTGAAAATAAAAGCTGAGATGTTAGTCTCATATTGATTTTATGTTAACACTAAATGTTTTCACTCTTTAGCAAAAATAAACGGATTGGCCTCAGTGTTCCAATACTTTGGTGAGGGATTGTTTAAGGCTTTTTGTCAATAAATCATGAAATTGACCTCGAAGACCTATGTGGATCTAAGTTATCATTTTTATAGACAGAATGACACTCAACCACTACCAAAAACATAACCTTAGCAAAGGTAAATAAAGCACATTCAGCCTCACCAATGTGCTATTTTTCCTCATGTCTCTTTTCTGTTAGTGGCTTTAAATGTGGATGGTGAGTTCTATGTCAGCGGAGGGGTCTCAGGTCAAAGTTTAAGGTGGGCCGTATCACTTTCCACTGGGGATGCTGCAATGCTTCTTCAGAGGGCTCAGAACATAGTCTGGATGGAGTCAAATACCCTCTAGAGGTGAGTCAGCTTATGTGACTAATGTTTAGCTTGGTAATGCCCAACATGTTAAATATTAAATACAGACTGAAGTCCACATGCTATGAAGATTAGGAGCATTCAGCTGAGTTAAACTCTATCTTCAGTTTTGAGAATGACAATTATTGTTTTTCGCAAAATTTCCTCCTTCAGTGTTTTCAGATAGTTTTGTCAGATGTTTCTATAATATACTGAAGCATAATTAGAATCTTTTCGTGAGTTTCAAAAGCTTTCATTGACAAATGCATATTTGCATGGTGGTGTGGTGGCTAGCACTGTTGCCTCACAGCTAGAATGTCTGGGTTCAAATCTACCTTGGCGTGGGCATTTCTGTGTGGAGTTTGCATGGTCTCCGTGTGTTTGTGTGGGTTTTCTCTGGGTACTCCGGTTTCCTCCCACAGTCCAAAGACATGCAGTTACTGGGGTTAGGTTAATTGGTGAAAAAAAATCAAATAAAAGGTAAAGCTAGTTTTCAGTATTATTAGCCTGCTGTTTTTACACACCACTACAGTAACAAACTCAGTTGGCTTCTACTTGATATAAGAAGTCAATTTTACTCTTTATTTTCATATTCATTAACTTTGAATATCCTTACAATTTGAGACCTTTTTCTCCCCTTCTACTTGAAATTATCTATTAAGAATTTCTGATCAAATCCTCTTAAGTATCCTTTTTATATCAAAGAAGATTGGCAGGAATGCTTTAATGTTTTGGGCTCCCTAATTTGACTTTAAATAAAATCTAATTATATTTGCTTTCACCAGTGTTCTTTTATTTTATTTTGTCTTTATTTAATGGTGGATTTATTAGATCTGTTCTTTTATTCCATTTGTACCATGTCATTTTTTTTTTTTTTTTGCTTAGTTCTGTTTTACATTTTACAGAACCCCACAAGAAACATGGAGAAAAAAAAACACAGGAGGAAAAAACAAAATGTGCGTGTGTGTGTGAGATTATTGAGTGAAGGAGTGAGGGCGTGAGAGAGAGACATTAAGCCAAGTTCATACCTTCATGCTTGTACAGCTTTGGTGTGGTTAGGGCAAACAGTAACTGAGTTATGAATTAACGATGACTTTTGCTGGCAAACTCTCGCCCATCCTTTCAACATCCTGACGGATGCTACCATATCAGGATTAACATGGAAGCACATGGTCTTAAATTTAAAACTTGTAAAACATTTGCGGGATCTTGCAAAAGAAAACCTTTTGTTTTCTTCCGTGTTTTTTTTTCTTCCCCATGTCCCTTGCAGGGTTCCGTAATATTTTGGCCCGAGCCTCTCAAAGAGATTGGCAAGGAGCCTATTAGAACTATTACCTTGTGTGCTAAAATAACATAAATGTCAAGCTCAATTTCTGAGTTGCCTCAAATTTGAACCACTTATTTACCTACCATGCATAAATGGGAACAAAAGATAATTGGTGTGATATAGCGCCCCCTACAGAATCAAACAAAAATTTATATAGAAAGTAAAAAATTTGGTAAGAAAAATTGTTAGTAAAGGCTTGCCATTGACGAAAGCCTCGAGCTCCAAGGGAGAGAAGCTAGAGAATTGAGGCTCCAGCATAGCACAAACTGTTCAGGAACAATTTCAAATGAGAAAAAAAAGCTATTTACTAGCTGATTAAGTCATGTTTTAGACTGCTTATTGTTAGCGGATCTATTCTGACCATGACTGGTTCTGAATGACGGCTTTACAGCAGATAGCTGCTTCCCCTCTTCCAGGTACTGCGTACCGGCGCAGAATCTTTTAGTGGTACGCAATACCAGACCGTGCTGGCTTACTTTCACCCCTGCTCAAGCAACAACAAAATATTATCCCAATTTTAAAAATAATACAAGCATTTCAAAAAGAAATTGAATATCTGAATTAAACGATTTCACTGTACTGATAGACTCAACTTGTTGGTGTTATTATTTTTCTGTTTTTTCACACAGATGCAGATCTACTGTTATGACCCACTTCGATTTAATTCTTTGGATGAAAGCATCAATGCTGGAGGCAGAATCACAGCACTGGCTGTTCTATTTGAGGTGTGTGATTTGTGTGTGACTGTTCATTACAAGCCAGATTATCATGCACTGATAACAGGTTTACAGGTTTGTGTGTCTTCTCAGCCTCAACAGTAAATTTAAGGATTAAAATGCAAATAAGCCATTCCATGCATGCATGTAACAACCAGAGAAGGACAGAGGTAGTAAATATGTGCTGTAGAGTTAAGGTGGAGTAAGTTATCTCGGTCTTCCAGAAGGGGCTTAGTGTGGAGCTGCTACTCCCCTACATTGAAAGGGGTTGACTGAGGTGGTTTTGGGATCGATTTTGAACTCAAAACAATTAATCTAGAGGAGACAGGATTTTCACATAAACACTAAATATTTTCTGGCTTTGAGGTTTATTATTATTTGCTACAAGATTTATTTGGACAGCTTGACAATGAAGGTAAGGGCGTGTAATGGACTAGTTCTTATATAGCAGTTTTCTACTCTGTCTGTATGTGTCACACAAAATAAATGTGTTGCTAATGATTTGAATATTCCAGTACAACAGTTTTAGCTGTCAAAAGCTAACAGTGACAATCGAGGAACCAATACTCTAGAAGCATTTTGTGCCTTTCTGTTTTTGAGATTGCATTTTCAAGATTGCAGGAGGACCACACAAGGAAACCTGGTAACTTATCATAGTCAAACAGTGTGTGTGAGAGTTGGTACTGTTTTTCACAAAACATCTGAATCGAGAGTGAAAATAATTTGAAATGTAACTACTTTGTTGGGGTGGTTTTTGTTCAGGAGGTAGAAGAGGTCACCTCAGTCAATCAGAATGTTGGGGGTTTGATCCCTGGCTGCTCCAGTCTGCATGTCAAAGTATCCTTGGGCAAGACAAGATATTGAACTCCAAGTTGCTCTCCGATACAACTGTCAGAGTATGAATGTATGTGAATCTTAGCTAGAAAGCACTTAAGTGTAGAAAGAAGTGAATATGGGTGAATGAGGCATGTTGTGTAGAGTAGAAAAGTGCTATATAAGAACTTGTCCATTTACTCAGAATACAGCTTTGATTATGGGCAATTTTTGTTGTGGATGTAAAAGTTAGAGGAAATAAATCACAATGTTGAAAGTGATACTGCTGGTATTTGTAGCAATACCCCCGTGATTAGACTGTTTGAAGATTTATTTGTATTGTTGGCTTACTATCATTACTGTGTTCTTATCTGTGTGCTCATGTTCAGTGTCACAGTTCATACTCCATGTCTTGCATGCCTTTTCTTAACCTGCAGTCTGCTTTGTGCAGTCATGTTGCCTCTGGCCATGTTGGCGTGTTAGAACTATCAAAGGCCAGGTTGGAACAAAACTCAGAAAAATGTCTCATGTGAAGCTGCAGGCAATGTCTGTGTATCTTTCCAGCTTAAGCTTGGGCAGGATAACCGCAAGCTAGCTACCAGTTTTGTGCCTTGCCAGCAAGTTTGTCAGTAACTGGTTCATGATTTCATTTTTTTTCTTTTACTTTCTCAAAATTCAAAAAGCTTGGAGGCTTTGTTGGAAAAGGTGAAAGAAGTGTAATCATGAAAGTCCTGGTTTTGAATTTAGTCCTATTTTATTATTCCCTTTCTTTTAATTCAGCTTCTCTTTGTAGTGTAATAATGCAAGACTTTGAATTTTTTCTCAAACACTGCAAGCAATACCTATTGGTATTATATATCTGTCCCAGAATGACATTCGCAAAGAGCTGCAATGAATTTCTGAAATTATTTACAATTGCTAGATTGGTTTAAGGCATTTCTCATCTAGATCTGATGTTGCTTTCATCAGGCATGTTGATTACTTCCAGCCTGTCATTGTGTTGTATGGGCCAGCATCCGGAATCTGCATGACCCTATTTCTATTCCAACACTTTGAAAATTTCTCTCACCACTGTTACTTGTGTAGTTGTTTGGGAGATATGTAGGAAGATTGATGAATGACTTAAATTCCCATAAAAATTATAGTTCCAAAAGCTGTCCAGATAGACATACCTTTCTGACTATGTAAAATAAAGATAATGCTAGTGCGTTTAACCTATATTCTTTCGAGTGGTCAGCAGGGGGTGATTGGTAGATTGGTTCCTTAATGTCTTTAGGGGCTTAATTGCTAGTGTCAAGCCTTATTGAATACATACATTTGTAAATTTTGGAATGAAAGGTCTGCATATTGTTTGGCTTTGAGTAATAATTTAATCCTTCACACTTTCATACAAACTAAGGTTTTGAGCCATAGGATATTGTTTTCCATTTTGGGTGGTTTGTTTGTTTGGGTAGATTTCAAAGTAAAGTTTACTTTAAAATATTTATTTGGAACCTGTATGTATATATATGAGATTTATATGAAGTAATTATGTTGTCCTTTTTATAGATGAGCACAGAAGACAACATGAACTATACTGCCATCATAGAAGGCATCAACAGCGTGAGCAGATATGGTAAAGCAGGTGGTTCTTTTGTTTTCTCTTACTTTTTTGTATGTTGCGTGTTTTTTAAACTGACTTGTCTGTTGTCCAGGAAAGACTACTGAAGTTTCACCCTTCAGTCTGCAAGGTCTTCTACCAAATTCCATCGAAAAATACTTTACCTATAATGGATCTCTGACTACGCCACCCTGCAGTGAGATTGTTGAGTGGATCATCTTCAAGAATACAGTGGCCATCTCTGATGACCAGGTGACAAATCCAGTTCCACTACATTTAAATTAAAACATTTAAATGTTCCTATATTTGAATGTTTATATTTTGACATCTGTTTCAAATCCTGCATGTTACCTGCATGTTACCTGCATGTTATGTATACTCTTCTTTTAAATGTAAACCTTCTCTATATTGATTTCAACCATATAGCATTTTATGTATTATACTACTTTTTTAGCATAAACATACAGTACAAAGTAAACAAACAGTAAACATAACTTCCCTAGTGTCACAGATGGGTATTATATGAACAAAGTACAACACAGCCAGGCTTTCTGTGCCTTAGCTGGTTTAACAAAACCTAGATATGTATATTGAGGCTGACACTGTACAAGAGGGTAGTGCAAAATGCATTGATAAATAATATAATATGTAATATATACACTTTAAATCAGAGTATGTACAAAAAGAATCCGGAGACAGTAGCAAGAGGATATAATACAAAGTTCTGTGTGTAGGATCTTATGTCCTGACAGGTATGTTCACCTATCACACAAAGAAGTTATTATACAGTTTTTTGGAGAACAGTAGGAATGATTTCCTGAAGCGTTCTTTATGGCAGCGAGGTTGAATCAGTCTGAGGGAGACGGAGCTCTGCTGCCTCAGCAGTGTGGAGTGAAGTGGGTGAGCTGGGTTGTCCATAATAGAGAGCAGTTTGTTCAGTGTCCTCCTGTCCCTCACTGACTCAGACATCTCCAAATTCTGCCCTATGATGGTTTCAGCCTTGCAAATTAGTTTGTTGATCCTGCTGGCATCTCTGGCAACAACCCCCACCCCCACCCCCGCTTACAACCACGAAACAAGGGCGAGTCAACCATGCTTAAGGGCAGCATTTCCTCTGCTACACACTGTCCAACCAACTTCTTCAGCTCTCCCCCACTCACTGGTTTTGTACCGAAGTCCAGTTTTGTTGTTTGGGTGCTGGGCGGCCTCCTGCATTAGCTGCATTAGCTCTGTATATCTCTTCTCCCTCCATTGTTCACGTTTGTGTTGCTGTGTGCTATTATTGTCCTCATGCTGAAAACGGGACTTAATTGTCACATAGGCCAGACGTCACTCCCCGAGATGCAAGAAGAAGGCAAAAATATATCTTTGTACTAAGGAAAATGTCAAAAACAGTAATACATTGACTTGGATAAGTGACTTTAATCTGATTACTGGACCACAAACAGTAAAGCATTAGATTGCTCGTTACCGAAAACAGTAGTCGGATTAGAGTAATGCATTACTAAGTAATGCGTTACTGACATCACTGGTTGCCACTAGGTGGCACACTACCAATTGTTGACTATTGGCATATCAGTGTGTTCAGGGTGGCACTCTTATCAAATCACTGAAGTTTGGTGCAGATTGGAGAATGTCTGTGTGAGTTAAAGCAATTTCATGCTTCACGGTACAACTGACAATTTTCAAAATTATGTTAGACCAACTTCTTAAAGATTCCCTGCCAAATTTGAGATGGTTCTGCTCAACCCCCTTGAAGCTGTACCTGAAAGTGTAAAACTTGACATTTTCTGTTCCCACTAGGTGGCTCTGCAACTATCATTAAATCTTGTCACATTGATATTTTCAGGGGCAGAGCCTTATCCTACTGTAGAAGGTTGGTCCAGATTAGCTAATGTATGTGTGAATGACAACCAATTAAAATTTCATGGCGAATGATTGAAATATGACATGGCACCACGTCCATGCCCTTAAACGAAAACTCAACAGTTTCACAATTTAGGTTCACTCATGTCTGTAGTTTAAACTAACCAAATATGAAGTTGATCCCATCAAAATTCCAGGATTAGTTAGTAGTAATTAATTCAAATTAATTAATTAAATTAATTAAATGGCGGACTTCCTGTTGGGAGTAAGGCATTGTTCCAAAAGGACTTTTTGTGTGTCTTGACACACAAAAATTATGTGTCCCAAATTTCATACATGTGTGTGAAACACAATGAAGGGGCTCAAATATAAGGTTGGCCTATAGAGCCATTTTGAAAGTGCCATGCGCAACGTCATTAAAATACGTAAATTTCACACACCTGACGTGTGTACAAAATTTCATGAGTTTTTGAGTATGTTTAGTACCTTGAAAAGGCAATTCATTTGTTGTAGTAGTAATAATAATAATAATAATTATTATTATTATTATTATTAACAGAGGAATTACAATAGGGCCTTCGCACAATTTGTGCTCAAGTCCTAACTATGCCCATAAGCAGCCCTTAAAAAACATTTTCAAGGACCTGAATAGACAAAGTGTAATACTGTAGCTTAGGAAACACAACAGTGATGGGTGAGGCAAAGAGAGAGAGCAGCCTGTCAGCAAACCAGGTGTGTGTGTGTGTGTGTGTGTGTGTGTGTGTGTGTGTGTGTGTAGTATATAGCGTGTGTGTAGAGCATGAGAGACTGCCTCAGGCTGAGCATGATTGACAGCTATACATACTTGCATTACATCAAACAAATATTGGCTTAAAAAGGTTTCTATGCTATTTAGACTTGATGAAACACACTGGACCCACATAAAAGCATGCACAAACATGTGAAGACACACACAAAATGTTTTCAATAATAAGTTTCCACTGTGATGCCTGATGAGGGCCAGATGTCATTTTCAACTTGTCTCATTCACTCTTAACACAGCTGTCATTAGACAGGAGGTTTCACACACCTCTGTACTCTGCAAGCGCTCAGTGGCACAGTGCATTTCTTAGACCTTAATTATTGCTAAAAACCTAAAACTGCGACTTTCATCTAAAGTTTAAATTTCAGCTTTTTTTTTTAAATTTGCAAGTATTATATAGCAAATGTGCTTAAAAGAGGAAATAAAACACACAGGGTAAGGAAGGACCAAGAAGTTGGCTAATAAAAAAAGATTTCCACTCAGCTTATGAAACAAAGGATAGGAAAAAAAAGATTTTGAGAAATGCAAAGAAAATATTGTCATATCACACAAAATCTTTTCATTTTTAAGAAATTACCTCAATTTACCCATTTTGACCTCAGGCCATACTCGCCATGTATGTTCCTGTATATTATGCCAGCCACTTGGTTATGGCATACATGTATGCCCTGCCTGCTAGCATCTTGCACCCTGCTGTTATGTACGGGATCGTGTCAGGGGCATCTCTGCACAGCGTTAACATGGGGTCTTGGCTGGTGTCAGGCCTTCTTCTAGCTGCCGGTGGTACATGCTATGCAGAGGCCTGTCCTTCCATGTTGGTTTCTGTTCTTTCTCTTCTTCTTTCTTGGGTTTCTACTGCCTGAGGTACTCAATAAGCACATGATCCTTTGAGGCCATCTTCCTGATGTTCTCATGGATCTTTGCTGATTTATCCAGGATAGTGGTTCTGACACTCACTAGTCCTTGGCCACCTTCCTTCCGCTTAGCGTACAATCTCTGTGTACCGGATTTGAGGCGAAACCCTCTATGCACTCCATGCACAGCATAGGTATTGCTTGCCCAGATCTTGTTCTTCCCATTTAGTATTATGACCTTTATTTTACCAGGAAGTTCCATTGAGATCAAAATCTCTTTTACAAGGGTGACCTGGCCAAAATAGCCATATAAATTCCAAAACATCTCAGGACTTGCCCTACTGTCTGGAGGTATTTGACGGTTACAGTGGCCTCTTCATGGTTCCCATTAGCCTGTCTGCAATGTTGCCTTTTGGTAGGGCAGTCCCCTCATTTCTGAATACCTTCCTACTTGTTGTTACCATCCGACTACACTTCTGCAGTCCAAATGACAATGTTGTTGCTGTTGATCCTAGTGATGTGGATCAGTGAATCCCTGTCTTGTTTAGTCTTGCCATACAGCCTGATGTCATCCATGTAGAAGAAGTGGCTAATCTTTGCCCCAGTCCGTAGTTGGTATCCGTAGCCAGTCTTGATAATGATCTGGCTGAGGGGCTTCAGGCCTATGCAGAACAGCAGAGGGCACAGAGTGTCTTTTTGGTAAATCTCACACTTGATGGTGACTTGTGCAATCAGCTTCTAGTGTTGTTTTTCATATCCCCCTGAATTCCTGATGAAGGCTCTTAGGGTCCTGTTGATCTTTTATGTAAGGCCAGGGGTGTCCAAACCTTTTTTTTAAGGAGGGCCAAATAAAAGTACAAGTGCCCGAGGGACAATAGTCCCTGATGACATTATTTTAAACAATAATACATGCATATAAATATATTTTATTTAATATTTTCATTTTTATGCAACAAACAAATAAAGTACATAAATGTAACCTTTAAGATTAACACAGAGTATAACAGCTATCTGAATTTCCAGCAGAAATTTAAAACAGAAATTTTGTAAATTACAACTCTGTAATTCCAACAGAGCAACAGGTAATCTACTGACACTAATGTGAAGGGCACACAGGTACACAGGGCAGGTCTGGTTCGAGAGCAATGGGAGACGTGCATAAAATGTCACTAGGTGGGAATCACTTTATGTTGATCTCAAGCGGTTCTTGTTTAAGTTCAGAACTGAGTAAATCTGCTCACACAAATACATGGAGCCAAACAAGCTTAAAAATTCTTTAACATCTTTGCAAATGTTCACATCTCTGAGAGCTTATCCAGCTGCTGGTGTTGTGCCAAAAAGTGATCCTCTGCCAAAACGTGATTTTGAATGGTTCTATGTTTTTAATGTGTAATATCTTTGCTTATATTAGTAAATATAAATTGATGTAGTCAGCAGGATTTATGAAGGGCTATCAAATTTTAAAAAATTACTTGTTTTGCAAGTATCTTTTTGAGTCTGACCTCAGGTCAGTTTTTATTTAATAAAAACTGTTTTTGCAGCAGTTTATGACCATTTAATTGTTTAAATAATTATACGGTAAAAATGGAATCTATTGATAGAATAGCAACCTCACTTTATTCATTTTTTAATGGAGAATTTCATTATTTCTGCCATTACTGGATAAATCTGAATAATGAGAATTACAGAAAATTTGCTTTAATATTTCCAGTTTAACTGTTTCTAATCTGATCTAAGATCAGCTTCACTGATAGATGGCAGCTCTCTGACAGCCACAGCAGAGATGTTTCACTTAGTTACTGTTAGAGGTCAGGGTTCAGTCATAGTTTCATATTTAGCTGAAAACATTCAGAGCAGCTTTCCAAATCTGTAATGAATGTAAAGTTTTACTAATAAAGGCAAACATGTTATAATGAATGTCTCAGCTTTATAGGTTTTAAATATTTCACTGCAGTTTGAGAGGATGAGACATTTTAATTTTAAAAAAATGCAGATTTTGTCAGGAAAATGAATCCATTATGAACAGCTCCAGACTGGATGAGCTGGGAAATGACTGGAGCCTGAACTGGATCTGGACCTTATCCGGTCTGAATCCTTGATCCCGATCCGTTTGGATCCTTCTGCTGTGAAGGTGGACTGGGACACGGTTTGCGGATCCATTATAAAGCCTATGATCTGATATGTTGTCAGTTATAATCATCAAAATCAAAAGAAACAAACATTTGAAATATATCAGTCTGTGTGTAATGACTGAATATAGTATACAAGTTTCACTTGTTGAATGGAATTACTGAAATAAATCAATCTTTTTATGATATTCTGATTTTATTACCAGCACCTGTACATACTGATTTAGCAGCTTATAGATGGGTTAGCCTTTATTAATATGGTTAGCCTAGAAAAGCAGCATGCCTGATTAATCAAAAACTAATTATAAGCTCAGTTATACTCTAAACACTCGAACCACATTATAAAAAGTGCTATTTAAAAAAAAAAAAGTTTACTTTGGATTTAAATGTTAATGTACAGCACCGTAGCACGGTGGTTAGCACTGCTGCCTCACAGTTAGAATAATATCTCGAAGGCCTGGCCTCCAGCCCCCCTGCGACCCTGAACAGGATAAGTGGAAGAGGATGGATTGACATACACTTAAATTAACTTAGAGGGTGAACATGTAATAATAATAATAATGCCTTACTCTTATATAGCGCTTTTCAAGGTACCCAAAGACGCTTTACAATTTCAAACACCATTCATTCACACCTCATTCATACTTGGTGGTGGTAAGCTACTAATGTAGCCACAGCTGCCCTGGGGCAGTCGGACAGAGGCGTGGCTGCCAATTCGCGCCTACGGCCCCTCCGAGCACCACCAAACACACAACTACACTTCAACAATTCACACTTAGGCAATGTGGGTTAAGTGTCTTGCCCAGGGACACAATGACAGCACACGCTCAGATGGGGACTCGAACCCCCGCGACTCTCCAGTTGCGAGGTGAGCACCTACCCTTCAGCAACTCAGCCCTTTATTAGTATTTGATTAATCAGGCCTGCTAGGTTTTAGCATATTAGTAAAGACTAATTCAGTTATAAGCTGCTGCATCATTATGAATGCAGGCCTCAAGGTTCTTAATCAGGCATTTCAAAAGCACATTACAAAGCTAAAGGGAGGTCCAGAGCAATTGAATGTAATGTTGTATAGGTAATGCAAAGTTTCTGATATTACCTCATCAACGGTAGACATGAAAAAAACACACATATATTACAGTTGTATAAAAGTCTAGCTGTATAAAGGTCCAGTGACTACTGTCAAATCATTCAATCTTATTTGTATTGTGCCAAGTCACCTCAAGGCACTAAAGTATTACTGTCACAGCCAGTAATTCTAAAACTACTTTATTGCATAACCACTTATCCTGGGGTGACTGTGGTCACCTACTAATCGGAAGGTTGGCGGTTCGATTCCTGGCTGCTCCGGGTCGCATGCCAAAGCATCCTTGGGCAAGACACTGAACCCCAAGTTGCTCTCTGACGCAAGCGTTGGAGTATGAATGTATGTGAATGTTAAACAATGAAAGCACTTAGCTTAGAGACATATGGAAGTGCTTGTGTGAATGGGTAAATGTAAACGTGTTGTATAAGTGCTTTGAGTGCTCAGTCAGAGTAGAAAATAAGAACTAGTCCATAGTCCATAAATGTCACTGAGATTAAAAATGATGGTCAAGAAGGCAGCACACATTGTAACAAAACACACACTCAGAGGAGGCTCATTACATCAGGGTGAACACAATGTCTAGACTTTAAGAAATAAGAGATCAAGGGCGTAATTGGTAGGATTGAAAATGATATGAGGGATGTTGGAAAGCTGTATGTCTCTTTGCAATACAAGCAGATTGTCATGTAACCACAGAAGACCGTCCCTGAAAGGGAGAAAGGAATGAAAAAGGACAGTAAAGTTACACTCGAACAATCAAATCACAACACTTCAAAATAATCTATAACTTGTTGGATTTTCCACTGGCTATTCCTTTATTTGTTGATAAACTGATTAATGAAGGACAGTAAAAACCATGGTGTGTGTCATCACCCAGGCATTGTAAATTTTTTATAAAAATACAACAGTGGCCAGAGAATCTGTGCTTTATCCACATTGGGTAAAACAAAATTTGGAAAGGAAAAATTTAATACCTTTTCTTTTTGCTTTAATACCCAAGAAAGTCCTGACTGACACTTAAATGCACTGTGAAAAAATCTTTCAGTGCCCCCTCATGCAGATTTGCATGCATGCCGAATGACACAAACTCTCATATAACCTTGTATACTGTGTACAAAGTTGCAAAAAAAGTTGCATCTAATGAGGCCAATCTCCAAAAATGCAATGGCAGACATTCTTGGATGTTTGCCATTGTGATAGTTACTGGAGCCTATTGAGTGAGGTTGCTATGATCTGCTCTTAGATCCACTAGACACTGAGCGTTGTTGTGTGTTGCATCCTTCTTCCATATGCTCTCCCAGAATTGCTCCATTTCTAGCCTTGGTGGAGTTGTTCTCATATAGTTCCCCTGCCACCGAGAGTACACCTTGGATGGTGCAGTGGAGAACATCTGGTTTATTCTCTTGGCTTCTATCTCTCTGGTATACCTCTTCAAGCAGTTATCCAAGGCTGTGAGTCTTTGCTTGACAGTTTCTAAGGACTCAGGTTTTTAGACAGCTTGTTGTACTTCTTAGACCCCCGTTTCTTCATTGCACCTTTCTGCAGTTCTGATAGGTGGCTGACTTTTCTTTATGCTGCCTTGACCTTGGTCTTTAGTCTTCTTCTCCATGGAGGGTACTGCACCTTGTGGCTGTTGTTCATCTTATAGCTTATGACATCTCCCTCCTGAACTGATGTCCTGGCTCCCCCTTGTTTTGGACCTCATCAATCTCTAGTTGCGACAGCAGTTGTTGCTTGCAAGTGTTGGAGCACTGAGCTACTAGTTATTTTGGTGTTGTTCTGTGTTGGGTGTTGGGTCTCACAACCTCTTCATTAGCTTGCTAATCTTAATTAGCTAAATGTTGTGCCTGCTTGCTAATTGGGTAATAGTGAACAGTTAGGCCTGAATTAGACCTCTGCCTCGAGTCTTTGCAGGTAACCGCAAATCACCTCTGAAGTCTAAATGGTAATCATAATCCTTGTGGATGTGTAGTTACATTTCTTGAGAGATGCATGACAGGTTACGTTGTTACGTAGGGTTCAGAGAGGATTTCTGGTTACATATGTAGGACCAACACAGAACTCCAATTCAGGCCTTATTAGATAGAGCAATAATTCTGTTTGCATATAAACCAGAAGAGTTACATTTATATATCATGCATTCAATGTGCCCTAGCGCTGTTTCCTTCCATTAATGGGTTTGCAGAAATCACATAAAAAGCATATACAACAAAAACATAATATTCCAGATGTTTATCGATCCGATCAGCACTCTCTACATATCACATTGTCAGCATGACAAAGCCGCTCACAGCTCCTGGGGTTTTATGTTTAATAGCAATAATAATTGATGTGAAATAATACTATAGTGCAGTGATCTAGCAAGAGAAAAAAATCTGAGTCTGGTATTTGCGATGGGGCGGAGTGTGCGGGGTACAGATCACTCTCCAATTGAAGTGATAGAAGAGTCATGATAGGATAATAAATTTTTCGAGTCATTCGAGGAATGTTTGCAGCCCTAGTTCTGTAAATAATCCTTCCTTTTCAAAAGGAATTGAATAGGAATCACTTCCAAACTAAATTTCAACAAACATAAGATGACAAACAAGATTTTTCCAGTTTGAAAATTGACTAATTTCCCATATTTCACAATTCAGATTTCAGGGTTTCCATTCTGTTCATCAAAACTATTATTGTAGAGTGAATTTTCCTTTTAAATGCTGAGTATAGTTGCTAATTTCCAACTTTATATTCTTATTCTTGAATTGTACTACAGTAGCTATGTATGTTCAAAAAGATCCTTACTTATCTTATTCTGGGTTGTTGTGCAGCCCATTGATGTATTTTATGTGTGACTGAAATCATTTTAACTCCTCCTTCTGAAAGGCCACCCTCCTTTAAGCCAGCTTACTTTTAATTGGCTGCCCCTCATAAACAGAAGTTTTAAAAGCAGGTGGGTGGGGTTTCTGTTCTCACCACCAGAGCAGTGTGCTTAGATATTAGGGATATCTGCCCTCATTGATATTTTACAGAGCCAAGAGTAGACAAATATGTCTGAATCTGAGTGTTAGGAACAGCTTGAAACCTGTGCTTTGCAGGCCATCCAGGGTTTCCAGGTTTCTTCAAACATCTGTGACATGTCTCAGCTGGTCTAAATTCCAACCCAGGGCTTAACAGTTTATTCATGATTTAACATCCACTTTAATGGCCTCTTAACTTGGCTATATTATAGTGTTGTTGTTGCTGTGAGTCACAAGTATTGTGTGAAGCAACTTGCTGTTGCCTGTTAGCATTCCCTGTGCAGGGAAGGATCATGCTACAGCCATTACGTTATGGCTTTTTCATGCTCATTCACTTCCAAAGGTATTTGGGGACAGCTGCTGTGTGTAACGGCAGATTTTGACTTTGTACTTGTCTGACAATAATCAATTTGAACAAGGGGCTACATTAAGAGGATGTGGGACCTATGGATTCTTAGCAACATACAGACTGACTTTGAAACAACTAGTAGCTCAGTGTTCCAACATCTGCAAGAAGCAACTGCTATTACAACTAGGGATTAATGAGGTACAACATGCTATGGCAAGGGGGAACCAGGATGACAGGTCAGGAGGGAGATGTTAACATCCCCAACTCCGAGACTGGATACCAAGCCCCAATAACATACCAGAGCAGCTGACCTGAAAAAGAAGATCATGGCTAAGCTGGAAACCTGGACCCCCAAGACCAATTACCAAGACTACATGAAGTACTCTCTGAAAGTCTACTTGAAGATGTGAATAAGGCACTACAGATAATCCTTTCTTCGACATCACTGAAACTAATCAGTTTATGTATACCACAGCAGCAGTGATCCTTGAGATGCTTGGCTATAAGATGAACACCCACATTAAGTAAGCATCCTCTGTGGGTGAGACGACTAGAGGCTAATTTCAAGGCAGTATGGAGGGACGTCAGCAAACTATTAGAACTGCAGAAAGGTGTGATGAAAAAAGGGGTGACTAAGAAGTACAACAAGCTGTACATACCTGAAGCCTTATGAAGAGTTGGACAGCCCCAGACCCTCACATGATTCACACCTACTGCCTGAAGAAGCAAGCTACACTCCATGGTGCCTGGCAGAACAAATGAGCCAGCTGCTAGAGGCTAAGACACACCCATAATAATAATAATAATAATAATAATAATAATAATAATAATAATAATGCATTAGACTTATATAGCACTTTTCAAGGTGCTCAAAGACGCTTTACAATTCCATGCACTATTCATTCACACCTCAATCATACTTGGTGGTGGTAAGGTACTAATGTAGCCACAGCTGCCTTGGGGCAGTCTGGCAGAAGCGTGGCTGCCAATTCGCACCTACAGCCCCTCCGACCACCACCAAACACACAACCACATTCACACTTAGGCAATGTGGCATAAGTGTCTTGCTCAGGGACACAACAACAGCATACGGCAAATGAGGACTTAAACCAGCGACCCTCCGGTTGCGAGGTGAGCACCTACCCACTACGCCACTGCCACCCGAAGAATGGCTGACTAAAGGCCGGACAGTCCTAATCCCCATCCAACTACTGACCCATAACCTGCCTCAATACAACATGGAAACTCCTGTCAAGCATCTTAGCAGCTAAGATGAATAGGCATGTGGCACAATACATGACTGAGGCCTAGAAAGGGATAGGCAGAGAGACTAGCGGAGCAAAACACCAACTACTGGTAGATAGAGCTTATGACTCAATGCCTCACACATGGATCTTGGAATGCCTAGAATTGTACAAGATCAACAGGACCCTAAGAGCCTTTATCCAGAACTCCATGGGTATGTGGAGAACAACACTAGAAGCCAACTCCAGGCCAATTGCACAAATCAACATCAAGTGCGGGATATACCAAGGAGATGTTTTGTCCCCACTGCTGTTCTGCATAGTCCTGAATCCCCTCAGCCAGATCATCAACAAGACTGGCTATGGATACCAACTACGGAATGGAGCAAACATCAGCCACCTCCTCTACATGGATGACATCAAGCTGTATGTGAGGAGTGAAGGAGATATTGATTCACTGATCCACACCACCAGGATCTACAGCAATGATATCAGAATGACATTTGGACTGGAGAAATGTTGTCGGTTGGTAAATAAAAGTTGAAAAGTAGTCAGAACTGAAGGGATTGCACTACCAGAAGGCAACATTGCAGACATTGAAGACAGCTACAAGTACCTTGGAATCCCACAGGCAGATGGGAACCATGAAGAGGCCGCTAGGAAAGCTGCAACCTCCAAGTACCTGCAAAGAGTAAGGCAAGTCCTGAAGAGTCAGCTGAATGGGAAGAACAACATCCGGGCTATCAACACCTACGCCCTGCCAGTTCTCAGATACCCTGCTGGGATAATAAGCTGGCCAAAGGAGGAGATTAGAACCTACTGATGTCAAGACAAGAAAACTTCTTAGTATGCATGGAGGGTTTCAACCCAAATCCAGCACCCTGAGACTGTATACTAAGCGGAAGAACAGTGGCAGAGGGCTAGCAAGTGTCAGAACCACTATCCTAGACGAAACAGCAAAGAACCATGAATACGTCAGGAAGATGGCCACAAAGGACCATATGGTTAGTGAGTACCTCAGGCAGCAGAAACCCGAGAAAGAAGAGGAGGAAGAACAGGAACCATCATGGAAGGACAGGCCTCTGCACGGCATGTACCACCGACAGATAAAAGAAGTGGCTGACATAGAAAAATCCTACCAATGGCTGGATAAGGCTGGACTGACAGACAGCACAGAGGCACTAATCATGGCAGCACAGGAACAAACTCTAAACAAAGATGACTAGAGTCTGGGGTGTACCACACAAGGCAAGACCTCAGGTGCAGGCTGTGCAGAGATGCCCCTGAGACAATCCAGCACATAACAGCAGGGTGCAAGATGTTAGCAGGCAGGGCATACCTGGAATGCCACAACCAAGTGCCTGGCATAGTATACAGGAACATCTGTGCCGAGTATGACCTGGAAGTCCCGAGGTCAAAATGGGACACGCCCCCAAAGGTGGTTGAGAACAACAGAGCTAAAATTGTGTGTGACTTCCAGATACAGAGAGACAAACTTGTGATGGCTAACCAACCAGACATCGTAGTAATGGACAAACAAAGGAGGAAGGTCGTATTGATAGACGTTGCAATACCAAGTGATGGCAACAACAAGAAGAAGGAACATGAGAAGCTGAATAAATACCAAGGGCTCAGTGAGGAGCTGGAAAGGATGTGGAAGATGAAGATGACAGTGGTCCCCGTGGTAATTGGAACACTTGGGGCAGTGACCCCCAAACTGGGAGAATGGCTCTAGCAGATTCCTGGAATGACATTCGAGATCCCTGTCCAGAAGAGTGCAATACTGGAAACAGCTAAGATACTGCACAGGACCCTCAAGCAACCAGCCAGTGTATTGGCAGAGGGCTGTTGCTGAAATCATTTTAATTATTGTGTTTCTGTGCTTATTCTTTTACAGCTGGTGATGTTTTGTGAGGTGATGACAATGCAGCAGGCTGGATATGTGATGCTGATGGACTATCTGCAGAACAACTACAGGGAGCAGCAGGACCAGTTCATGGGTCAGGTGTTCTCCTCCTACACAGGTACTGAGGAGATCTTCACACAAGGTGTGTATGCAAAGTCCTGTTTCTTTGGTTGTCATTTATATCAAGGGCTGTAGTCATTTTCTGTCATTAAATAAATCAGCTGAGTTTATGTCCACGTGCAATGCACAGTTGAAGTTGAACCATGCCTGACAGCATGGTAATGATTTAGCTGACAAAAGTACACCATCATGTATTCTGCAAAACTCAGCTGATTTATTTAATGACAGAAAATGACTACAGCCCCCTTGATATAAATGGACAAACCAAAGAGAAAACAGAGGCTTTGCATACACACCTTGTGAAGATCTCCTCAGTACCTGTGGAGGAGAACACCCTTGACCCATGAACTGGTCCTGCTGCTCCCTGTAGTTGTTCTCCAGATAGTAGATCAGCATGGCATATCCAGGCCTGCTGCATTGTCATCATGCAGGTGTATGTCACCGTGTCATCAATTCCAAATATGTTCCCCTCTCTTGTGGCACCAGGTGGGATACCAGGATCAGCACAATGATCCCCAGCTTTGGTAAGAAATAAAATACACAGAAGATAATTCATAAAATTGCCTCAAATGAGGGTGTGTCTTATACTTGAAAAAGAGAAGACAAACAAGCGATGAGTCCTTAAGTAGTACACAAATGCAATATTTAAATATTCTTTACAAATGGAAGGTCTGAATTTCAAATAAAATACCTACTCAAGAGAAAGAGCACCATGGGGTTACAAAACAAACAAACAAACAAAAAAACCCCAAAAACATAAATTATATATTCTTCATACTGTGAGTTTTCATGTAGGTTTAAGAGCTCAGTGTGACTGCTTTTAACACTGCTCT
Organism: Pterophyllum scalare; assembly: GCA_024447675.2. Classification (NCBI taxonomy): domain Eukaryota; kingdom Metazoa; phylum Chordata; class Actinopteri; order Cichliformes; family Cichlidae; genus Pterophyllum; species Pterophyllum scalare. The sequence goes on from JAMQGT020000207.1 coordinate 20,702, forward strand.
TGTAATCATTTGTTATTGTATATATTTGCATGTTTGTGTTCACTTGTCTACTGAATATCAGTTGTGGTTGTTTCTTTACTTGTTAAATTGTAGTTTTCACTGCTCTCTTGGCCAGGTCTCTATTGAAAAAGAGATTTTAATCTCAGCGAGACATTTACCAGGATAAATAAAGGATAACCAGATTCCTAATCTGTGAAATATAACAGCTTCCCAAAAATAATATTTCCTGTCTAAAAAAATGTGTAGCAATTTTATTTTTAAAAATACAAGAATGAAAACTAGATCAAACTGAACTGCTGTTCAGGACTTACAGTCACGGCTGCAGATTGGGGTCGAGCCGCTCCACTTCCCATTTTTTAAACACACACGTCTGGCTGAGCCTCGCATTTTGAATCCAGAGTAGCACTCATATGTGGTCTCATTGTCCACAAAGTACCTTTCCTGAGGGGGCGAGACATTTCCGTACTCCAGCACATCGGGGTCCGGGCATTCAACCACTGTGAAACAAAACCCTGGTTACTATGTTGTTATCAAGCAATGTGATGCAAGTGAGAAACATTGTCGCCACTCACGCCTGCATTTCTGAGGTCGAGATTTTCTGGGTTGTGGTCTCCAGCTGCCATTGTGCTGACACAAACGGGTCATTTCAGGGTACGGATAGTAGCCCTCAGGACAGCGGTACACCAAGATGCTGCCGGTCTCCAGGTTATCACTCAGTGTGTAATGCCCTCCTTGAATTTGCAAATTCTGCTCTGTGCAATCACATCGTACCCCAATTCCTGAAAAACAAGTCCACAGTTCCCAGAAGCTAAAATGTAAGTTTCTTCATCCACATAGCAACACTATACAATAACTAAAGTAGTATGAAATTCAAAGTGTGCCCCTTTAAAAGTACACATTATGAAAAGAATAAATGATTTTGACTAAAATCATCATGTTAGTGATCTTATCATCGCAAGAAGCTTATTCCATGTTTTAGTTTGTGAAATAATAAACATGTTCAAGTTTTGTGAAGGCTCGAATAACATGTAAGATTGATAAGAGAATATGAAACGGAGATATTGCTCACTGCTAACTGCATAGTGAGAAAATTCTTCATTAATTGAGAATCAAATTGTAAAATATGCAATTTGGTTTTATGACTATGGTTGGTTTCTGAGAGAGGACGACTGCAGATCCACTGCAAGCAGGAGGCACAATGATGGTCGCTGCAGTGGTGTGTGAGGAGCGAAGGATTTGCCCCATGGATTTGGAAGCACACGATTCTCCACTTGGATAACAGATAAGCTAAAGCAGACATCAAATAGGAGGCCCTGAACTGAACTAAAACTGTGCAGCTGATTGACAGACTTTCGTGACTTAACTAAACTAACAACAAATTGAAACAAATTAAACTAACAAATTAAAACTAAAAGCATCTTACCCATCCAAAGGGCACATGAAAGTGCAGCAAGCCAACCGCAGTGGATAGAAAATCCCATCTTGATGCTTAAACTGGAGAACAGTTTAAAAATGAGAGTGTGGGAGTGGTTGATTTATTTCAGAATACACAGTGATGTTTAGAGAGACGGGGTGTACAACGACCATCCTGGTACTTATTAACTTTATGAGCAGGAAAAGAAGATCGATACAAGTGTGTCACGGAAAACACTAAAACAAATCCCACAATTCCATATTTATGAATTTCTATATTACAACCATTTCCCCAGAAAGCTGGAACATGGTGTGCAGTGATTATGTGTAAGTTTTCCTTTGTTTTTAATACATGATGATGTCAGCAAGAACAAGGGGTCTTTTGGTTTGATGCTTAAAAATAAACGAGGCCAAAAACTGATACTGAATGGCTGCAATCTTTGAACCTTCAGCTGGTCCTCCATTAAAGACACACTTGATTCTGTATCAATGTATTGTAATGTATATAAACAATACAAAGCAGATGAAACCGTATATGAAGCAAGTACTGGAAAGCAATTCTTGTTCGGTGCTTTGGTAACTGATCTCCTCAGTTCCCAATCATTAATCATCTATGCCTACAGTTCAGTTAAAATGAGAGGGGAGGCAAAACAGTCATAAACTTAACCCTGAACGTTTTTGACCTGTGCTGTTTTAATTTACTTTATAGTTTTGTAGATAACAGCATTCTTATTTACTAAATGAATAAAGTACAAATGTGGGCTGCGTGTTAATTTTTAGTTTGTGTTGAGTCTCCTGACCTTGAGTAAGTTTGTTTGATTCAGGATTGCCCGTTATGTGTACACACGCTGTCACACTGTTGCAAAATTTGCCAAAAGCACCAGGACTTCTTAGTGACACATTGATGTAGTTATTGATTAAAAACTCTGGTTCCATCTGACTTTGAGCTTGTTTTGTAGAAAACAGACAGAGATTTTTTTTTAATTGTTTATTTTACTTTAATTTATTGTTTGTTTTGGAAATTTACAGGCCACATAACCTAGCAGGATAATTACTTTTACAT
>JAMQGT020000211.1:0-72500 GCA_024447675.2 Pterophyllum scalare
GTCTTCAGTCTGCTCCTGAGAAGGTGGGGGTGTTCTGTGGATTATGAGGAGGGTCTGGTCTCCTTTTATGATGTAGATGCTGCAGCTCTGATCTACTCCTTTACTGGCTGCTCCTTCACTCTGAAAGTCCACCCATACTTCAATCCCTGTAATAACGATGATGGTTATAACGCTGCACCTCTGCTGATCACTCCTGTCAATCACAGTAAATAGAAAAATTATTATATTTCCTATGAAAGCAGTCTGTGTGAAGAACATATTCACTGATACTGTAACGTTGAATTTGGTCTTTGGGATTTACTTCCTGTCTATCCAGTTGTCTTGGTTACTTTCACCTGTCTTTTGTTCCCCTCCTGTTTCTCATTCCCAGTCAGGCCTTGGTGTATAAATAGTCCTGTCCCCCTGTGTGTTATTCCCAGCTCCTCTCACTTGTTCTGATTTTATTTTGGACTTGAGCTCAATTTTATTCTTAACACTTTTTTCCAGTTCAAGAAAGAAATGTAAAGATCTATTTTCAAATGTCTTCAGTAACATTGTATTTGAATATTTGAATATTATCACTTATCACATGTATTTGTTCAAGGCATGAAAGCAAAAAAATAAATTCATTTATTTACAAGGCTCTGTTGTAAATATTGCTGGCCTACCTCATACAGCTGAACCTCTTATTTACAATGAACTCGGATGGATTTAAATACTTTGCAGTATTGTATTTGTATTTCTTTTCCACATTTAGTCAGCAAAAAAATAAGTAATGAGTTCTGCCTTTGTCTCGTTGTGAGTTTAGTTTGGGACTGTACACATGCAATGCAGTCATTCATTGGTTGCACGTTATTAGATTCATTTGGTGCTTTCCTGACTTTGCTTCACATAATGAGTCACATGATGAATAATCAGAATTTATCAGGATACATTTTCTTTAAACTACAAAAGATCGGTATTGTCATTTTAGAATTGTTTCATTCTCTGCTTTGTCCATTGTTTTCCTCCTTTTTTTTTGTTTGTTTGTTTTTTTACATTTGGCACATTCCAGTCTATATTTGATATTTCTTTTTTGTACTCTGCCTTTTGTTCTCAGGGTGCAGGGATGTCTGCTGCCAGCAATCTGCAATCAGAAGATGAATTTCTGTGCTCCATCTGTCTGGATGTGTTCACTGATCCAGTTACCACATCATGTGGACACAACTTCTGCAAGAAATGTATCACTGAGCACTGGGATGTTAATGTTGGGTATCAGTGTCCCATGTGTAAAAAGTTGTTCAAGAGACGACCCGAACTAGACATCAACACTTTGTTCTCTGAGATGGTTGTTCAGTTCAGGCGTGAAGTTCAGCAGAAAGCCAGCAGCAGCAGCAGCTCAGCGCAACAAGCTCTCAAACCAGAAGAAGTTCCCTGTGAAGTCTGCACTGGAACCAAACTGAAGGCCCTAAACTAAACTAACAAGGCTGAACAGGCTAAACATCCAAGGGCACGTTGTGGGGTCCTCCATACGACTCACCACAGCTTTGTTGTGAGAAATGAGAGAAATGCCACTAGAAAGATCCAGTGCATAAACTTAGCGGAGAGAGAGACTAAGAGGAGGACAGGATGAAGCTGTGTTAAATAGCAGAACAACTGGTATTAATAAATAACATGTACACTATACATCTAAGAAAGAGCAGCAGGAAGGTTTGATAGAGAGATGTGTGTGGGATCTGATGTCCTGACAGGTGTGCTCACCTGCCACAACAAGGAGAGCTGCTCTTCAGTTTTATAGAGAACACTTTGATGGCACTGAAAGAAAACCAGTCTGGGGCCTGACCAGACTTAATGTTGGAGCTGCTGGTTCTGCTGTATTGGAATGAAAAGGCTGGAGGATCATAGGTGGAGGTGTTTCTGTGGGTAGCAGGTCATATACTGAAGCAGAAGGGAACAAGACTGTGGACATGATTTCTGGCAGGAACAGTGGGAGAAGGAGCAGCATTATTATTTTTCGAAGTAACGGAGTAGGGCGGAAAAATGCATTCCATGCAACTAAAGTGCCTGAAGGTAAAAGAAATTCTACACCTGCTGACGAAAAGAAAAAGGCGGTGCAACGAAGATTCAGCATCAAATTCCTGAAATGAAAGTGAAAGTGGGAGAAACAGCGGAGCTGCAGTGGAGGTGCACATCTCTGTGTGTCTGAAGCAAATTAAACTGAGCTCACCTCTTCTTTCTCAACAGCGGACTCGAAAACAGGTGAGTGCAGTATCAGATTAACTGTGTTTAATAGGCAGCACTTTCACTCCTCATTTCACACCGACGTCAAATTAGTTCAAGTGGAGTTTTGCAGATGATGTAAAGCAGAATGAAACTGAAAATCAACTATTTGAGGATCATTAAAGTCACAGTTTCTGTTCATTTTTTTAAATCCGAGAGCTGAACTCGATTTGCTGTTGAAAAGACACTGAGGATGTGTCATCACTTAACTTAATGCTTTAAATTTTCCCTAAAATGATTTGTTTTGTGGTGATGACTTTTATTGAATTTTACTGACGTTTTACTGAAATACTTTTATTTTACTGAAGAAACAAAACAAAAAACAAAAGACCCCAAGTAGTGATGGTGAGATGAAGTTTCATGAAGCATTAAAGCTTTCCGTCCAGTTGGTGAAGTCATGGGCCGAAGCTTCATGCGCTTTAATTGCTCTACTGCGCCATCAAGTGGACAGAAAATGTAAAACAGGTAGAGTGAATACAATCAAATCACGGCTTTGGTGCGTTAAGCTTTGAACAGATTAAATGAATGAATGATGTTCCTGATGCCAATACATAAATTCTGAACTTATTATTATGGTGTCTGTCTTCATGATACAATAGTGGGATCAAAAGGGAAAGTGGAAACAAATTGGGGAGAGGGTTGTAATGTAAATGTGATTGTTTTATTTAACTATTGCTTAATTTATTACTATGTGTATATCTTATTAGGATATGTACACACACACACACACACATATATGTATATATATAGACACACACACTCCATGCCCATGGATTCCTGAAATGTCACTTATTTATTGAAGGTACTTTTGTAATATATTATTTCCCAGGAGCTCTCCGGTGTGCGGACTGTCTTCCTCTACTTATGTAACTATCTTTGTTCCTGCAGCCCTTTAATTATTGGATGTGTGTGTTTAGTCTGCAGCAATCTACATCTCTACCCTCACCTATGGTCGTGAGCTTTGTGTAGTATTTGAAAGAACAAGATTGCGAACACAAGCTGCAGAAATGGGCTTCCTCCGAAGGGTAACTGGCCTCTCCTTTAGAGATTCAAATCAATTTAATTGAGTTTTATTTGTATAGTGTCAAATCACAACAGTTGCCTCAAGGCACTTTATATTGTAAAGACTCTATGATAATTACAGAGATCTAACAGTCAAAACGACCCCCTATGGGCAAACACTTGAGGACAGTGGGAAGGAAAAACTCCCTTTTAACAGGAAGAAACCTCTGGCAGAACCAGGCTCAGGGAGGGGCAGCCATCTGCTGCAACTGGTTGGGGGTGAGAAGAGAGAGACAGAACAAAAGGCATGCTGTGGAAGAGAGCCAGTGATTAATAACTAGTGATTAAATGCAGAATGGTTATAACAGTTAAAGCCAAATTTAATTGAATTAAAAAGGAAAGTCTGCAGTTCAATCACAGATTGATTTGACATTGATACTGATTTATTTATTTAGTCTTTTATTTCTTTATACTGGCACTTTTTGGTTTTCCATATGCTTATGTAGAGAAACAACCCAGCTGTCCACGTGCTGAAAATCTCTGGCAGTGATTTTGTGTGTGTGGAGTGGGGGGGGGCAAAAGTCCTGTCATGCTGCAGCAACTGAAGTACAAATACTTTTTCCTCACTGCACTTTTTTTTACATATATGCACCAAAAACATGATGTTCAGATTTTTTCTTGTGTGCACAGAAAGAAGGTTTAGCCCATAGATCAGTTTTTCATTTTTGTCAAATTTGAGGTGAGCTTGTGATTGTACGCATTCAGTCGTTCATTGGTTGGTTGCCATGTAATGATTAGGAGTCAGTGTTAAGAACTGGTCAGCTCTAAGGTGCTCCAGGGTCTTTAGATCTACATGGTGCCTTCCTGACTTTTCCTTACATAGTACTCTATGTGTCACATAATGAATAATTAAAACTCAGGACAATCATAATCATAAGATGGGTGTCTGTTGGTTATGTTTTTCTGTTACTGGAGCCTGAAATTATTGTTATCACTCTTTGATGTTTCTAAATCACCTGCAAAAATATCTAACAATTTTACTTCTCACTTTCTGCCTTTTGTTCTCAGGGTGCAGACATGTCTGCTGCCAGCAATCTGCGATCTGAAGATCAGTTTCTGTGCTCCATCTGTCTGGATGTGTTCACTGATCCAGTCACCACACCATGTGGACACAATTACTGCAAAAACTGCATCACTCAGCACTGGAGTTTTAATGTTAGGTGCAAGTGTCCCATGTGTAACAAGGTGTTCAAGAGACGACCTGAACTAGACATCAACACTTTGTTCTCTGAGATGGTTGTGAAGTTCAGGCGTGAAGTTCAGCAGAAGGCCAGCAGCTGCAGATCAAAGCAACGAGCTGCCAAACCAGGAGAAGTTCCCTGTGACGTCTGCACTGGAACCAAACTGAAGGCCCTGAAGTCCTGCCTGGTGTGTCTGACCTCCTACTGTCAGACTCACCTGGAGCCTCATCTGACAATGAAAGGTCTGAAAAGACATCAGCTGGTGGAGCCTGTGGAGAACCTGGAAAGCAGGATGTGTACAAAGCACGATAAACATCTGGAGCTCTTCTGTAAGACCGACCAGACATGTGTCTGTGCGCTCTGCTCTGTTTTAGACCACAAGACTCATGAGTTTGTTCCCCTGAGAGAAGAATCTGAAGGAAAGAAGGCAGAGCTGAGGAAGACAGAGGCTGGAATTCAGGACATGATCCAGAAGAGACGACTGAAGATTGAGGAGATCAAAGAGTCAGTGAAGATGAGCAAAGATGCTGCAGACAGAGAGAAAGCAAAAGGTGTTCAGGTCTTCACTGCTCTGATGAAGTCTGCTGAGAGAGGCCTGAAGGAGCTCATAAAGGAGATCGAAGACAAACAGGAAACATCAGAGAAACAGGCTGAAGGTTTCATCAAAGATCTGGAACAGGAAATCTCTAAGCTGATGAAGAGAAGCTCTGAGGTGGAGCAGCTCTCACGTTCTGAAGACCACCTCCACCTCCTCCAAAGCTTCTCATCTCTGAAAGCTGCTCCACCCACCAAGGACTGGGCAGGGGTCAGCGTCCGTCCCCCATCATATGAGGGGACTGTGGTGAGAGCTGTGGCTCAGCTGGAGGATACACTCAGGAAAGACATGAAGAAGGTGTTTGAGGCTGAGTTGAAGAAGGTCCAGCAGTATGCAGTGGATGTGACTCTTGATCCTGATACAGCACATCCTGAGCTCATCCTGTCTGCTGATGGGAAGCAAGTGAATCATTTTGATGTTTGGAAGAATCTTCCAGACAATCCAAAGAGATTTACAGTTTTTGCAAATGTTTTAGGAAAGCAGAGTTTCTCTTCAGGCAGATTTTACTTTGAGGTTCAGGTTAAAGGAAAGACTGACTGGATTTTAGGAGTGGCCAGAGAGTCGATCAGCAGGAAGGGAGGAAATTCAGTGAAGCCTCAGAATGGTTACTGGACTGTGTGGCTGAGAAACAAAAATGAGTACACAGCTTGTGCTAACACTGCAGTCGCTCTCAGTCTTCAGTCTGCTCCTGAGAAGGTGGGGGTGTTTGTGGATTATGAGGAGGGTCTGGTCTCCTTTTATGATGTAGATGCTGCAGCTCTGATCTACTCCTTTACTGGCTGCTCCTTCACTCTGAAAGTCCACCCATACTTCAATCCCTGTAATAACGATGATGGTTATAACGCTGCACCTCTGCTGATCACTCCTGTCAATCACAGTAAATAGAAAAATTATTATATTTCCTATGAAAGCAGTCTGTGTGAAGAACATATTCACTGATACTGTAACGTTGAATTTGGTCTTTGGGATTTACTTCCTGTCTATCCAGTTGTCTTGGTTACTTTCACCTGTCTTTTGTTCCCCTCCTGTTTCTCATTCCCAGTCAGGCCTTGGTGTATAAATAGTCCTGTCCCCCTGTGTGTTATTCCCAGCTCCTCTCACTTGTTCTGATTTTATTTTGGACTTGAGCTCAATTTTATTCTTAACACTTTTTTCCAGTTCAAGAAAGAAATGTAAAGATCTATTTTCAAATGTCTTCAGTAACATTGTATTTGAATATTTGAATATTATCACTTATCACATGTATTTGTTCAAGGCATGAAAGCAAAAAAATAAATTCATTTATTTACAAGGCTCTGTTGTAAATATTGCTGGCCTACCTCATACAGCTGAACCTCTTATTTACAATGAACTCGGATGGATTTAAATACTTTGGTCCCTATAAAAATAAGCTAAAAAAATAATTATGAACCTACATTCTCTGATTTAATTGGAAATGTTTAAAAGTTTATATTTATCTATCTGCATCTACCCTAACATGTTTTTCTTAATTTATGATCATGTATACCATGTCCTTGTATTATGTGCCTGTTCGAATTGCAAATATTTTTTTTGTACACAGGCCTCTCTTGACAAAGAGACCTTGATCTCAATGTGACTGTTTAAACAATGGATTTAGTAATGATAGCCAGGCTTTCTTTGTATTAACTGGATTGATAAAACCTGAAACCCCAGTCAGAGACAGCAGGTATCACGATGGTGGCTATCACTTTCTTTGTGCTCACATAAAAACCAGAGTTGATGTGTCATTTGACTATCTGTAAAATATCTGTTTCTAGTCCTATTATTTTTGTAATCTTTGAGATTTTGTCCACTTACAAGATTTGCTATTAGAGACCAAGAAAGTGCTGTCATTAAAGTTCATTTATTAAATGTTAGAGGGTTTTTCCTCTTAAAGTTGATGACCTGCAGCTCTTAGAGAATCTATCTGAAAATAATCCAGTCAGTCAGGACACAGGGTGAGTGTGCATGTGATGTTTTAAAGTGGGTTACTGTTGTGGTAAATGACATGATTTCATTTATGTGTCTGTAATTTTTCAGAGAGTCATGACACTGAAATCTTTGTGCTGGCAAACTGTGAGCAGTGTACCATCACATGCACAGATTAGATCAACTCAGTCCTCAGTGATCTCCTGCTGTGAGCCTAGAGTCAGGTAAACAACATGTGCAAGGTTTGCCACACACTGAATGAATGTCCCTTAATTTGCATAATAAAGCAGAAATACATGAAGAAATGTAAAAGGAAATATATAGATAGGGTTGGTGAACTGATTAATGGGAACATACAAGGGGAAACAAATGAAAAGAAATAAAACCATACTATAATATCTTTATATATAAAAGCACTTTAAAACATATAGTGAGGATGCACTGGGAACACCTGGCAGAAGCCTCAGCCTGCGAGATTGTCAACTCTCACCTCCAGCAGAACTTCGACAGCATTCTGAGGGAGGCTGAGGGCACTGAGTCTGAATGGACCATGTTCCACACCTCCATTGTTAAGGCTGCAAGGTGGATGGTGCCTGTGCTGGTGGTAATCCCCAAACCAGATGGTGGTCACTGGAGGTGAAGGGAGCCATCAAGCTGAAGAAGGAGCCCTATCAGACTAGGTTGGCCTGTGGGATTCCAGAGGCAGCTGATGGGTATTGGCAGGCCAAGCGGAAGCTAGGGTGGTGGTCGAAGCAAAAACTTGGGTGCGGGAGGAGTTTGGTGAAGCCATGGAAAAAGACTTTTGGATGGTCTCAAAGCAATTTTGGAAAACGAGAGAAGAAAGCGGGAGATTGACAGACAGATTGGAGCTGCGTCTGCATGCAGATGCTGCACCGCTCTGTTGTGGTAAAGAGGGAGCTAAGCATGAAAGCGAAGCTGTCAATTTACCGGTCAATCTGCGTCCCTACCCTCACCTATGGTCATGAGCTTTGGGTGGTGACTGAAAGAATGAGATCGCAAATACAAGCAGCAGAAATGAGCTTTCTCTGACGGGTGGCTGGCCTCTCCTTCAGGGAGACCAGTGTGTGACGTCCCACATAATGAAAACCATGGAGAGGCTCATTCTGGATCAGCTCTGGCCCATGGTCCAGCCATTTCTGGACCCCCTCCAGTTCGCCTACCAGCCCCGCCTGGGAGCTGAGGATGCCATCATCTACCTGTTAAACCGAGTCTACACTCACCTGGATAAGCCAGCCAGCACTGTGAGGGTCATGTTCTTTGACTTCTCAAGTGCATTCGACACCATTCGGCCTGCTCTTTTGGGTAATAAGTTGACAGGGATGCAGGTAGACTCCCCCCTTGTGTCCTGGATTGTTGACTACCTGACTGGCAGACCACAGTATGTACGCCTGCAGCACTGTGTGTCTGACAGAGTAGTTTGCAACACTGGAGCCCCACAGGGAACTGTCCTTTCTCCCTTCCTCTTCACCCTCTACCCCTCTGACTTCAGCTACTGCTCGGAGACCTGCCATCTTCAGAAGTCTTCGGATGACTCAGCAATAGTTGGATGCATCAGCAAAGGGGATGAGGATGAGTACAGGATGACGGTGAAGGACTTTGTTGCATGGTGTGAGCAGAACCATCTAGAGCTCAACATTACAAAGACAAAGGAACTGGTGGTGGACTTGAGGAAAGACAAGGCACCAGTGGCCCCTGTGTCCATCGGGGGGGGGGTCAGTGTGAGCACTGTAGAGGTCTACAGATACCTGGGAGAACACACTGACAATAAACTGGACTGGGCTAAGAACACTGATGCCCTATACAGGAAGGGCCAAAGTCGTCTCTATTTTCTGAGACGCCTGAGGTCCTTCAATTTCTGTCGAACTATGCTCAGGATCTTCTATGAGTTTGTGGTGGCGAGTGCCATCCTCTGTGCTGTTGCATGTTGGGGCAGCAGGCTGAGGGTGGCTGATGCCAACAGACTCAACAAACTGATCCACTGAACACAGTGATGGGACACAGGAGCACATTCAGTGCAAGACTCATTACACCAAAATGCACCACAGAGCGCCACAGGAGGTCATTCCTACCTGTGGCCATCAGACTCTATAACTCCTCCCTAATAGGTGACACTACGATTCACCAGTGTAATTTATTATGTGTAAATATACAGACAGCATGTTCCAGATTTATATCATTATCAGCCACTGCCTTAATTGTTGTTCAAGTTTATATATTCCAAATTGATCTTTTTAGTTTTATATTTTCTGTGTTTTAGTTTTAATTTATTTAAATTATTAGTGTTTTATTCTTTCTATAAATGGATGCTGCTGTAACAACAGAAATTTCCCTCTGGGATCAATAAAGTATTCTGATTCTGATTCTGATAGGGTGAGGAGTGCAGCCATTCGGGAGGGGCTCAAAGTAGAGCTGCTGCTCCTCCACATCAAAAGGAGCCAGTAGAGGTGGTTCAGGCATCTGACTAGGATGTCTCCTGGGCACCTCTTGGGTGAGGTGTTCCAGGCATGTCCAACCAGGAGGAGGCCCCCGGGGCAGATCCAGGACACGCTGGAGAGATCATATCTCTCGGCTGGCCTGGGAACCCCTCAGGATCCCCCTGGACAAGATGGAGGAAGTGGTTGGGGAGAGGGAGGTCTGGGCTTCTCTGCTTAGGCTGCTGCCTCCAAGACCCAGTCCCAGTCCCAGATAAGCGGAGAAGAGGAGGATGGTGGATGGATGGATGGATAAAAGGAAAAAAGATGGGTTTTAAGACTAACTTTAAAAATGGACCGTGAAGGGACTTCTGTAAAATGCAAAGGCACGTAAAATATGTGTTTATGAGATTTGTAAATCATAACATTCTGTTTTTATTTACATTTTACACAGAGACGACTTCTTTGGAATGAGGACTGTACAGCATTTGCTGTTGGAAAGAGGCTCAGAAAGTGTTGTCTTTAAACAATGAGTAGCCACTTATCCCACATGGTGAGTTATCTAGGATGCACTTTTTGAAGTTTCCAGTGAATTATCAGAAAACAGATTGAACATCCAGGCTACCAATACTTGTTTCTGTTCCTCTGTGACACTGACATTAAATTAGGGCAATTTATTGAAACCCTGATGTCCCACAATCATGCTGAACAAAGCCAGACTTTGGCTTTAGCTTGTGACACTTGAAGCTGGTGTAAAATTAATTTGGTTGCAGATGTTTTTTTGTTTGTTTGTTTGTTTGTTTTTTAGGAGCTTTTTAAGAGGAAATGTGTTTTTCAACCTTGGAAATGTAATTATTCTATCTCCTGTAGTTATGAGAGTTAAAAATTGCTGGAATATATTTTAAGGGCCTGAAAGTATTAAGTAAAAAACTGCATGGCTTTATTAAATCATATAATCATTTGTCATGGATTGACCTAGGACTAGAATTAAAGAAGTCTTTGTGAAACCAAACACTAAGTCAAAACAGTGCAGGTAAGCATGAGAAACACATAAACTTGGCCAAGACCTACATGATACAGCACAAAACCTGAAAAACCCAAAAAAGGGCTCAGGGTGATCCTGCAGGTAGGCTGAAGATAGAATGATGAAAGGTGGAAACAAGAAGGAAATGCAAACAAGAAAAAGTAGATAATTTATTCTATCATTTTATTTAATTCAAATTAAAACCATTCCTTTTATATATATAAAAAAATCATATAGGTTAAATAGGCCAGGGTTACATACAGCAGCATCTCAAAGAGGGAATTACAGGCCACCAGTCAGGAGATGGTGGTGAACTGCAGCTCTTATTGAATCTATCTGAAAATAATCAAGTCCGGAATGTTGAATTTTTCGTGTGGCAACATAAAGTGAGTGTGCATGTGATGTCTCTGAGTGGGTTATTCTCCTGTTAAATTATCTGATTAAATTTATTGATTTAAAGTGCGAGCCAGTGAAGCACACAGAGTCGTCATGCATAGATCAGCTAAAATCCTCAGTTCTCAGATCTCTTTACTGCAGGACTCATAAGATGAGTGTTGTCACTTGATTTGTTTTCGTTCTTTGCCTCATTTGTTGTTTCTGTTTTCAATTGTTTGCACCTGAAATTATTGTTATGATCACACTTTAGTTCTAAACCACTAGACTTTAACTTTCCACGCTTGCCTGGTGTGTCTGACCTCCTACTGTCAGACTCACCTGGAGCCTCATCTGACAATGAAAGGTCTGAAAAGACATCAGCTGGTGGAGCCTGTGGAGAACCTGGAAGGCAGGATGTGTGCATGATGCACAATAAACATCTGGAGCTGTTCTGTAAGACTGACCAGACATGTGTCTGTGCGCTCTGCTCTGTTTTAGACCACAAGGCTCATGAGTTTGTTCCCCTGAGAGAAGAATCTGAAGGAAAGAAGGCAGAGCTGAGGAAGACAGGGGCTGGAATTCAGCAGATGATCCAGAAGAGATGACTGAAGATTGAGGAGATCAAAGAGGCAGTGAAGATGAGCAAAGATGCTGCAGACAGAGAGAAAGCAGAAGGTGTTCAGGTCTTCACTGCTCTGATGGAGTCTGCTGAGAGAGGCCTGAAGGAGCTCATAAAGGAGATCAAAGACAAACAGGAAACATCAGAGAAACAGGCTGAAGGTTTCATCAAAGATCTGGAACAGGAAATCTCTGAGCTGATGAAGAGAAGCTCTGAGGTGGAGCAGCTCTCACGTTCTGAGGACCACCTCCACCTCCTCCAAAGCTTCTCATCCCTGAAAGCTTCACCCACCAAGGACAGGACAGAGGTCAGCATCCATCCAGCACACGAGGGGACTGTGGTGAGAGCTGTGGCTCAGCTGGAGGATACACTCAGGAAAGACATGAAGAAGCTGATTGAGGCTGAGTTGAAGAAGGTCCAGCAGTATGCAGTGGATATGACTCTTGATCCTGATACAGCACATCCTGAGCTCATCCTGTCTGATGATGGAAAACAAGTGAATCATTTTGGTGTTTGGATGAATCTTCCAGACAATCCAAAGAGATTTACAGTTTTTACAAATGTTTTAGGAAAGCAGAGTTTCTCTTCTGGCAGATTTTACTTTGAGGTTCAGGTTAAAGGAAAGACTGACTGGATTTTTGTCATTTTAAGAGGAAAATCAGGGTGTCCAGTCTGATCTCTTCTAAAATATTAGCTACAATTATAAATGTGTACATGCACTGATTTCAATGGTCTAATCAAAACAAACTGGATTTTGATGGCAGAATTTTGTATTTCTCATATTTATTTACATCAATAACATAAAAGCAAGTGGAACAATTTCAGATTATTTTTGTTCATATTCCTACTAATGTTGCATCTATTGAGTTTTTTTTTTAAGTGACCAGGGAAAAAACAAGTTCTGCATTCATAAATTTAAATAAAAATCTACAGTTTGACACATGAGTGCACTTAAAAGTGCAGCATCATAGATGTGAAAACAAACTCACCAACCAGGTCGAGAAGCAACAAAATGAATGCCAGGCTGTGTGTTTGAGTGTGAGTGGGTCCTTGCTGGGTGTTATCTGACCCACAATGGCATGCTCATGCTCTCAGCTGAAATCTGGTCCTCAAACTTTCCTTGAAAATCACAACATCTTAACCAAAACTTATTTTACAGTTGATATATTTTAGATAATTTTCTTATCAATTTTTTTCACATCTTTAATACATTTTTAACAAATTTTAAAAACTATTTGAACTTAAATGCATGTGAATTTATTACATAAGTATAGAAAATCTTCATTTAGCTGTCTCTGGGACAGGTGTCTTTGACATCTTTGGTCGGCACGTTGTTTCGGTGTGCCCTCAAACTGTGTGCAGCGACTGCCTGACAGGAGAGTGTTTTGCTTTTCCAGTAACCCAACCTTTGAGAAGCTGGAGGCCAAAGAAAGTCTTAGAGTCACTGCAGAGAATTTGGAAAAAAGCAGTTCATAAGCGATCAATCTGTTATCAGCACTGATGGATCGAGGATTGTTACCAGGTGTAACTGTAATCCTAAAATTGCTCAAGCAGATCAGTGACTGATCATCCTGGAAGGAAGTCTTTCCACCCCCTCTAACCTCACGTAGTTGCCAGGCAAGAGGGACGACCGTTTGGACCCCACACCGTCTCCACTGCGATTTTTAGGAGCTTGCTGCTTGTTTCTTTCTCAGCGTTCAGCAGGAGACAGCTAATGCAGCTGGAAGAGGAAACAGATTACAAAATAAAAGCCTCGAGTTGACTGTTGTGATTTGGCATCACATAAATAATTTTTTTTTTAAAGAAAATGCGCAAAGCATACACACACACACACACACACACACACACACATCACTGCACTGTCCCTCACACATCTCTATGGGAGTAAATAGTGCCTTTGAGAGTGGTACAAACACAAATGTACAGCACTTATGGCATTAACATCCACACAGTGTAACGTGTCAAACTCTGCTCCTCGTGTGTCACTGTCCAAGCACGGCAGTGACAGATGGGAAAATGTGGGCATTTTCACACGTGTCTGCAGACAGATTACTGAAATACTGATGATGCATCCATATACTTTTTCTCATTCTATTTTACAAAAAGGTTTTCTCTCTTGTTGTGCTGGAGCTTTTCTCAGCTAACAATTTAATGTTTGGCATCATGCCCACTTGAGGGAACTCTCCTAATTTGTGTACAAAAATTTTAAATTTTAATGTACTTAGTTTTTATTTGTGATCACGAGGGGGCAAAACATAATAGAAATTATTACAGTAGAAAAATATACAATGTTCGAATAGAGGTCTGCTGCCTCATTAGAGTGGAGTGGAGTGGGTGAGATGGGTTGTCCATAATGGAGAGCAGTTTATTCAGTGACCTCCTGTCCTTCACTGACTCAAACGTCTCCAAATTCTGCCCTATGATGGATCCAGCCTTGCGAATCACTTTGTTGATCCTGCTGGCATCTCTGGCACTGATGCTGCCCCCCCAGCAGACAACAGCAAAGATGGCACTCGCTATCACAGACTGGTAGAAGATCTCCAACATCTTGCTGCACACATTAAAGGATCTGAGCTTCCTTAGAAAGTAAAGTCTGCTCATCCCTTCCTATACACAGCATCACTGTTAGTCCTCCAGTCCAGTCTGTCATTCAGGTGAACGCCCAGGTACCTGTAGCTGTCCACCGTTTCCACGTCCTCCCCCATGATGTTAATGGGCTCAGTCGCAGTTTTATTCCTCTGGAAGTCAACCACCATCTCTTTAGTCTTGCTGACATTGAGAAGGAAGTGATTTCTGCTGGACCACTCCACAAAGCTCCTCACCAGCTCCCTGTACTCCAACTCCTGCCCACACTTAATACACCCAACCGCTGCAATGTCATCAGAGAACCTCTGCCTTTCAGAACTTCAGCTGCCTTTATTTACTCTGGAGGAGACTGAAAAACTTTGGCCTGATATATAAGGCCCGATTATTCAAGACCTTCTATGTAAGAAGAAAAATTTTAAATTCTGTTTTGGATCAATGCGGTCTGCCATTATTTTGCACATTTTCCCTGGCTGCTGAGGAGCAGCAGATGTCAGTTTGTTCATTTATTATAAATCACAAAAATAGTTCTGCTGCAGGATTTGTGGTATATTATTTCTTGTTAAAATTGCTTACATCATTCACGGGTTCTTGTGTAAAGTGTCAAATAATTGGAACATGTATATAATATCAAGTATTTGGGGGATACAGCGAGGTTTTTCAGCAGTTATAGAAGAATGCACCGTTTTCTGTTCCATTGTTTTAATATGTGAGGGATTTTAGTGCTGCACTTATGTTATTTGGTTCTGACCACAGAATTATGAATTCTGGCCAACACTGAGTTATTGTGCATTGCCACTGATTGTGATACATATATATCACTACTTTATTTCATGCTTAAACTGAAACAATCATATTTAATTTACCCAGACTATTTTGACTGTTCAATAACAGGCAGCATGATGGCGCAATGGTTAACACTGGTGCCTTGTAAGATCCTGGGTTCAAATCCATCATCTGGCCTTTCTGTGTGCAGTTTACATGTTCTCCCTGTGTCTGCGTGGGTTCTCTCCAGGTTCTCCAGCGTCCTCCCAAAGACATGCAGTCAGTGGGGTTAGGTTAACTACTGACTAAACTGACCGTGAGTGTGAACGCATGGCCGATGGTTGATCATGATTTACATCATGGGCCACCAGTAAAGCTACAGCCTAATAATATTTTTTTCAAAAACCCTCCAAACTGTACATTTAAGCCCTGAGATGTCTCAATGAAAAGAAGTCAGGTCTTAGTTTTTCCTCATGAAAATAAAAATGCTGCTGTAGTGACTCAGAGAAACCCATCAGCGCAGCTCACTGGGCTTAAAACATAAAGTAATAAATAACCATCCTTTGGTGGGCTGGTTCTGGCCCATGGGCCATATGTTTGGCATCACTAATCTAGTTCTTTTACACTGCCATCTTCTACCAGGTGGCAGTGTCGGTTCATTATGTCCCTCCTGGCTAGTATTATATTCTTTGTGTTGAAGCCGTTGGAGCACTATGTTGGTCTGCTGCTCATACAGAGTTCCCTCATAGGCTTCATGTAACCTATTCTGGTTAGGCCTCTTGTTATAGTTGCAGCCGATCTGCTCAGTACTTGTCCAGTAGACCTTTTTGTTTTAGTTCTCAAACATCTGCTGCAGACCTCATTAGAACAGGTGACCTCCAGTTTTACATCCCTGGCTCATATTTGGAGGATAGTATTGTATATGTCTGCAGACTATTAACCATATCCTTCATGGTAGTGTTACGTTCAGAAGTCCTGATTTTTAAACCTTGCTTACATGTACTAACCCACATGGGCATTTCATATAACTGATTACTTTTTCAATTTTCAGCATCAGTTTCTTCTTCACACACCGTTTATACACCGCTCTGCATTTAATCATTAGTTATTTACCAGTGTCTCCTTTCCACAGCACATCTTTTTGTCCTGGCTACCTCAGTGAGCCTGGTTCTGCCAAAGTTTTCGTCCTGCTAAGTGTGTTTTTCCCCTTACTGCTGTCACAACATGCCTGCTCATGGGGGTGGTGTGCTACTATAAGGCTCTTTCAGAGGGAAGTTTAAGGGGTTACATTATTCATGCCCATGTTCTGTGTAAACTGCTTCTCTACAGGTCCATCTCTTAATTATACAGGATCCATAATTAAGAACAAAAAACTTTTAATATTTGGCTAAATGGAAAGCCCTTCTTTGATCTTTGAGGACGGTAACTGCTAAAATTTAACTCTTATAAGGAGCTTTTCATTTTTAAACAAACATTCCTTTTTTCCATAATGAAAGTTATAAATCAACATGAATTCAAAACACTTTAATATAAAAATAAATAAAAAAACTCTTATTTTGTTTAGTCTCAAGTGTGATTTCTAACCTGACTCCTTGATTTAAAAAAAAACCACCACACACACACACACACACACACTTGAGGGCAAATGATTAGCTATCAAGTGTTCCCAAACTGCATTTAGGATCAACATTGTGTGAAACAGCACAAAGTCTGTAAAACAAAACACAGCTCAACATCCACAGAACTGAAGAGGCTGAAGGCAGGGACGTGAGGATCTGAGTTCTTCCCTTTAATAGCGGCATTTACATCAATGGATACAAGAAACACACCACAGGCTACAGTGTACGAGTTAAAAAAGGAGACAAGCTCGCTAGATTCAGTCAGTGATGTCACACCCTCTACTTTCAGAGTTCAGTCTTTAGTGCAGCAGTGAAAGTCTAACTTCTCCAACCATAAACCCACAGTGGACAGAGGGCGTGTTGGTCATGTCATTGTCCAGTTTAGGATTTCCAACAGTGAAAAACTGGGACATAAGCAGCATAACCCTCTTTCTTCAGGCACATCAAGAGGAGGCGATGGAGGCAGCCACTAGTTTACCATCAGCTTCAAGTAACAGATTCAGCTGCCGTACGCCTGCTAAAACATCAAACGCACTCACAAATCCTGCAGGACAGAGTGGACAGTTTGTTTTTTTTGTGTTTTTTTTAAACTTCCTGCTGCCCATCTACCATGGGAATGTAAAGAGTTACAGATCACCTGAAACAAAACAACAGTTTACAGGAACACCTGCTCTGGATTTCATTATCTACATCTCTCACGCGAAGGGCTGCTGTATCAGTACCTTACATGGCAAAAAGAAAACATTAAATGGCTTCAAAATATATTGCACATTAAAATAAGACTAAAGGAAATCCTTCATTCCAGCCTCTTGTAAACTGACCTGTTTCTTCACATTTCGTTCTTCAGTCCCCAAACTGTTGGATTAAACCTTCATGTGTGAAAAACTTCAAAACATTATTTTAGTACAAAGATGTTCATATTTTGTTTTTTTAAACTGCGGTTGTTTCAATGTGTCTCCATCCATTAAAAAAAATATATATATATATGAAAACTGCCTGCTGCCAAAGTAGCTGCTGAGCTGTCAGCTTCGTTCTACGAGCACCAGCACGTCAGGGAATAAGAAGAAAGAAAAAAAGCTTAAGGGGGAGGAGCTAACATCTTAATTCCGATAGAGGGTTATTTTGAACTGTGAATCATACAAATCTACTCTAGTATAGCCCAATTTAAAAGATTCCCTTTATCCTCACTCTGGAACACACCTATCTGTGTGAAGGTTTGATCAAAGTGCCCAAACAAGTAACAAACAGGTTTAAAAATCAGCCATCTCTGCCCTTTCAGTGTTCAGACTAAGTAATAAAACAGCTTTTCTAGCAGCAACTCTGTCAGGTAGGACCACAAAAGCTGATCCAGGATCAGACTGACAAAAAGTCACTCACTGGAAACATCAATCTGCTCAAAGATCTCTTCCCAGCAAACTCAGATTTCTGACTCTAGTTTCTAGTGCTGATGAGCGGGCCCTCACAGCTAACGCGATCCAAGGAACTGACAGGTCAGTTTGACCTACAGAAATCTAACAAATTTAGCCCACACACAAACACACAGGAGGAAGACTGGATAAGTGTGGTGAAGAAATTGAGGTGGTGAATAAGTGATGGTGTTTGTCCTGCTCCCTTTAGGCCTGTGTGCGTTCTCCTTCAGGCTGACTTCCTGTCACAGCTCACCCTGTAATAGTGCATTTCTTAAAGTACAAATGTCAGTAACAAAAAAAAATTATTTTTTTAAAGCAGCCTGTCTGGTCTGTGAAACAAAAACTTAAAATTAATAAAACACATTTGTCTAAAAAGCCACTGAGGTTTCTGTCTCAGTCACTGAATCTTTACCTGTTCCTCCAGGTGTTTGAATAAATACTAATAATTACTAAAAGCAGCGGGTTCCCTTTCATCCAGTCTGCATCACTCCAAGTCCGGGTCCTTGCCGTCATCACCGCCGCTGGATGAGCGGCTGCTGAGGTCAGCCACACCTGACTCCAGGTCGCTGCAGGTGGAGAGGTCATCGGGGTCATGACTCTTCAGCTGAGAGTGTGGCCCTAATGGCAGGGTGAAAGCGGGGTCCTTAGTGTGAGCCTTCTGATTGGCTGGTACAGCAGAAACTGTGTGACTATTGTCCTGTGCAGGGCTGGTGATTGACTCTGTGTATGTGGTGGGCGGGTCCGGCCCACTGTGTCTCTGCTGCAGGCGGCTAATCCTCCTCCTGGGAACCTCGATCTTCTCCCACACGACTGGTTTCCCCGTCAGGGCTGCAATCCTCTGCAAAGGTGACAAAGTTAAAATCAGTTGAGAGGTCTCAGTTTCAGCAGTGATGAACTGTCACTAACACAGAGTTGCAGGTTAGTGCCAAGCAACAATCCAACTGCAGTTCCTCTAGTGAACTGTGGCAGCTTTCATCATACTCTGTGTTTGACAATAAAAGCTTTCCATTCTATTCCGATGTCCAGCACAGTGACTCAGACCCCACAGACTCCCATGTCCCAGTGTCCAACTTTATAACAGAAATAGAACAACTTTGTCACATACATATACATGCAGTGAAATTCAGTCTCTGCATGTAACCCATTACACATGCAGCACACACACACACACACACACACACACACAGCACAACATGTGGAGCAGGGGACAGCTAGAAAGTGTCCAGGGAGCAGCCTGGGGGGGGGGTAAGGACCTTGCTCAAGTGATGCCAGTCCAAGGAGTCGAACCAGCATCCTCTAACTCAAACTCTCTTCTCTGGGCCACCACTACTCTCCAATAAACATGTTTATGGGGGAGGTGGATATTTTTATAACTGTATTAAGGCTTAGTTTGCATTATTAGCTGTCTGCTAGGCCACCGCTCCGCTAATTGGAGATGCTGAACTGGACTTCTAGACCATGTTTGTACAGCTGGAGCCTTTTTCATATCGTGCCGTATGGTTAATTATACAAACAGATTGTGCAAGTACTGATTGAAAACCTAGGATTTCATTTGAATGTTACCGAGCACTGATTAGCAGGCTTCTGTGTGATAGTTTATGATAACAGGTTAGCTAGTATTAACTGATAACACAATCTTCTCCCCCAAATGTGGTCACTTATCACTCAACACCAACATGGAGGCAAATAAAACTAATGTCAAATTGTGATGCAATGCTGTCTGCATCCATCTTTAATATACAGTCGATGTTATAAAATTCTGTTTTAATAGTTTGTGATGATGTAAGTTTAAAAACTTTGGGGAAGTGAAGTCAACTATCCCAGCAGGACTTCCTGATGAGACAAATTCTCAGTTAAGCAGCGACGGACGCTGAAGTTAAAGATCTGTGTTGGTGTCATAACAAGCGTGTCAATGTGTGTTGTATGCCTTGTCTGGAGCCAGGGTGGTGGTGGGCGGTTCCTCCTGGCGGTACCTCCTGGTGATTGGTCAGCTCCTCTTCCAGCTGCTGGGACTCCTCCCTCACGGTGGACAGGAAGTCGGCAGTTGAGTGGCGGGGAGGTGTCGATTTCTCAGCATGGTTATAGAGACCCTTCCATATTCTGACGGAGAGTCAAATGTAAAATGTAGCAAACTATGGCCACGTATGATACAAAACACACAATTCTGAACTGAAACTTTAAGGACAATTCTGCTTTAATTCAGCCTGGAACATTTCCTGTTTGTGGGTTAGGCAAACTCAAGGATTCTTTGACATGTAAATGATCATTTACATGTTGTGCAAAGCCAGCAACTCACTGCAACATATTACCCCCTTGCCACTAACTGGAGTCATGCTTCCAGTGGGAGACCATTATTGGGAGCCATAGAGACACCTTAATGGGAAATGCAGCTGACTGAACTGAACCAAGAGTACTTCCTGCTTTCTGTTGGAGAACAGATATGCATTCTAGCTGCAGTGACTCACTTGAAGCAGTAGGGGGTGGTGTTAGGTCTCAGGATGCCCTGACTCTGGCTCAGCTCGGCCTTGTACAGAGGGTTGGTGTACTCTGCTTGGTCTTTCCACAGCTGAGGCCACACAGAGTGACTGCGCTCGTGAAGCCTGCAGTCAAACACACACTTTGTGGTTATAAAGTCACAAGTTTTCCTTTACAAAGCACCAAAAAAAGTAACAGAAGCTAGCTGGGTTTTACTCTTCCCCTTTGGAGCCTTTGAGTCCCATTTAGACACTGAATCAGGCTCAGCGTGCTGATTTTGGACAGTGTAACAGAGGCTGTGAAACAGTGAGAGTCTCTTCCCTCTTGTGTACTGCCTTACCTCATATCCCTGCGCTCCTTCTGGCTGTTTCCCAGGAAGCTCCCGTACTGACAGGAGTAGACATGAGTGTGGATGGCAATGAGGAAGCGCTCATTGAACTCGAAGGCACACGGAAACTGCTCTGACAGCTGCCACACACACTCCAGGAACTGATCAATGACAGGAGACACCTCTTTGGGATCTCCATCCAGGTGAGCGTACCTACACGTACGCACACACACACACGCACACACACAGCTGGTTATGTAGGCTTTAAGGGTCATGGCACTAATTTTGCCTTTAGTCCAAAATATTTAAACTTGCGTTATTCCAGCAAAGCTTCGTGTGATCACATATTTTTATGCATCAGTCCTGAAGCTAATTATGCCGAAGTAGTCTTTACATTTGCCCGTTAAGAATTTCTGCCGTTGTCCTTTAAAGTCGTCTCGGCTGGGTTTTTTTGGACTGACCCAAATCTGTTGACCTCATATCTTCTGCCTTTGTCTGCCACAGCTTTCAGTTTCAACCTTTGAGCTCATTACAAAACTGTGGCTGCCTTCTGCTTCCTCTCATTCATGTTTTTCCCCACCTCCTAAGCAAACACTAAATTGACCAAATTTCTGTTTGTCCAATGCACCAAATTTATTTTACTCTAGAACTAAAACACTCAATCTGATTGTTGCAGGGAGGACGTGAGGGCAGCTTCAGAAGTAAACAAGTGTGTGAATTACAGATTGTCCCTGCAGAAAAACATCTTTAGGAGGACTGTGTGTTTGGAGTCTGTTAGGATCAAACTTACTGACCTGTGGGAGAACTTGTGCCCAAAAGATACCCAGTCTCTCTCTATCAGCACCTACAAGAGGAGGAGGTATGGATATAGGACCATAGGCAGTGTTGATGATCTCTTGTTCTGTGTTTGTGTGTTACCATGAACCCTTTGATGGTCCTGTAGTGTGGGTCCAGCAGTATACTGGCTACAGAGCAGGCCTGAGCTGTTCTGTCCCAGCCATCTGAACAGTGAACCAGTACACTGACGCCTTCATCAGCCACCGCCTGGAGACACAAAGCAGGTCACCTTTTACATGACCTAGCTTAACCCTTTAGAACAAGTCTGACTTTAGTGTGCTGCAAACTGAAGCCGACAGTGTTAATGACTACAGAGTTAACAAAACACTGAGGTCTTTGCTGCCACTGACGCTGATCACATGCCACTACCCCTCTGCATTTGGATGCATTTTCAGTTAGTGTAGTAAAATGACAAATCTTGTGACTAGCCTGCCTGTCAGCCATGCGACCACAGACCATAAATACGGCAACCACTCTGGCAGCATCGTTATCATGTGTGGATGTTCCTCACAGCTGTGTTAGAATGAACTAAAATACTAGCAGCAGCATTTGTCCTGTTTTAGCAACACTTCAGTACCAGTACCCACCCCCAAAGGGGACCATCAGGTTTCTCTAACACTGCAAGGTCCTGACTTTACCATGTGAAGTGCATTAAGAAAAAAAATTTATGGTTTGACTTCTCCACATCTGAATAAAACTGGTTCATCTGCCAAAGAGGAACACAACCATCTCATTGGTCTGTGAAGGTCCATTATGAAGCATCAACTGAATCTGACGAGCAGGGAGTGGATCCATCTGACCAAGAAACCACAGACTGTTCTGTCCTGATAATTCTGAATCTGAGTGACCGTAATTTACATGTTTTATATAATATGACCTGAAACTAACGGCTGAGCCTAAATCTGTGTGTGACTGCATACAGACCCTGGCTATGAAGACGCCAGCATCCAATATGGCCTTAATGTGTCTGAGCCAACCAGAGTTCTCCAGACCCCACAGGAAGTCTGTCATGGATGGAGACCGCATTTCGCCCACTGAAATGGACACACAAAAAGAAAGAAAAAAGATGCAATCAGAGGAAGTCTGTATTTACTGACAGAAACTGTAAAGTTTGGTAAGCTTCACATTTCTTCCTCATTACTCAGAAGTACTCCGTTTCCCTGTCTTTGTTTACTCAAGACACAAACAGTTACCATCGATGATCTTCTGCTGGCTGCTCCTCATCACATGAATGTTTTCAATGCCAATGAACTGCAGCTTGATGTTTGTGTAGTGGTCCTCGTTCTCATAGCCTTTACCCGCCGCTCGATTTGCCATCGCGTTTAACTGTGTGCACACACACACGCACACACACACACACATTACTCACAACCCCTCTTCATGTCACTGTACGTGCATGTGTGTCTGTGTTACCTTGGGCCTGGTATCCACCACATAGATGTAGTCACTTCCAGGGTTGGACTTCATCACTGCCTGCAGCATCATCTCATCCTCCTGACAGCGGCCGCTGAAGCCCGACAGTGGCTGACTGCACCGGCACACGGCTGCCTACAGGGCGATAACACACAGAATCACCACCTTCCTTTCTTTGCCTGTGTGTGTGTGTGTGTGTGTGTGTGTGTGTGTGTGTCTGACCAGTGTGTCCTGGTGGAAGTACGACAAAGCAGGAAATCGTCCTCGACTTCTGAACCTCGAGCTGCCAACAATGATGGCGGGCGTGGCCGACTTTGGAACAAACAGCTCTGAGGGGTAGGTATCGCATACCTGCAGAGGACACACAGTAAATACGCACACTTTGGGCCCCCAGTTCGAACCAAAGGCAGGCATCATTTTACAATGAGACATCACTGCTCAGCTTTATTTAGCACAAATGCTACAAAAGTCCAGTCTTTGTGCAAAATTTGCCAAAAGCTTCCCATCCAAGGTCAATTACTGCTCATTTCTGATTAAATATTTAGTGACTAAACAGCCCTGAGAGACTGGCAACCTGTCCACAGTGTACCATGCCCCTCACCCATTTTGCAGCTTGGATAGCCTCCCCCTTAGGCATAAGTAGAAGAAAAAGGACAGACTGCAAGCACTTGAGGAAAACTGGACTGGGCCACCCTGAGCTGGAGGCTATAAGCAGCGTTCTGAGGGAGCTGCTATTAGCAGGCTGAAGGGAGACTTATCTAATCTATGACCTTGTAAACATCCTGAGCACAAAGACTACTCACTGCACTTATCGAGAGAAATATGAACAGCTTCAGCTCATAGTACAGCAGCAGAGAGCCCAACACTGTGCTAACTAAGGAAACACAAAAATCCACTTGAGAACACATGAACTACAAAACAAGCAGATATGGAAACACTGCAGGGAGCACAGAAATGAACACAGTGGACACAGTGATGAACCTGACTGGGGCAGCCACAGTCCTAATAATACAAAACAGGCGAGTTATAGAAACATCCTCCCCCCTACAGCCATTATGAAGGCAAAAATGAGCTACAGAGACCCAAACAGTTTCTGCATCAGGCTGTAAACGTGCATTTCTGCTGGAAAGTTTTAACATGGGACTGTCTCACTGCTGGCACCTCTGCTGGACTGCAGAGGAACTGCAGGGTTTGTCTCCTTTGTCTCCCCAAAGGCCCAATGGAAACATTTCTGCTGTCAGCTGAGCCGCTCTGAATCTGGTGAGTATTTGTCAAACTGCTATCAGAGCATCGTACCATCAAAAGTCTTTAGCAGTAACTTTAATTTCAAAGTGTTTAAAAGTGTTAATTATCTGTTAACAGTGTCTTTTTCCCCCTTTATACTCGACCCTTGTGCCTACATAAATGTCACATGACCATGACTGACCCTGTATTCGCTGTTGGCTGCCGTAGTAACCCACAGGTTGTTAGGAACTCCCATCCTCTTGTAGTCGGCGACGAGGTCTATGAAGTTCCACGACTCCTCCCTCTCCTCTTTGTTCACGTTGGGGTTAAATGACAGGCAGTACAGCTCGCTGTACTTCTCTAAGAGGACAAGAATCAGTGTAACACTCAGTATTATGTATCCTGTCACAGCAGTTCACACACACAAAAAACACCCACACCTGGTCGTGACAGCCTGGCCAGTGAGGCGTGGACGTCCAAGCAGTCCCGCTCCTGTGGAATGAGGATCTGGAAGATCCTAAAGTCCTTACAGCGAAGGATAAGCTGACCTCCTGAGGGGGTGGTGGGTGGCCTCTCCACACTGCTCACCATGCTGTGCAACACCTGTAACACAGTCATTTCCTGTAGACCTGCTTCATTCTCATTTCTGCATAGTTTACACACGATCTACCCATAAGGTAATTGTAGGACCCATTAGGGCATTAAAACAGATAAAGCTTAAACAGATGTGGGAGTTACTTCAAGAAGCCAAAAAAAAGATTTCCTTCATGTTTTTTACTGGTTTCTGTGCACCTGCTTCATTTCAGCTCAGTGAGTCTCTGCTGCGCTGTATCATTTCAGTCAGAACTACTATAGTCAAAAGAAGCTATTTTCATATCTGGTGGCATGACCGTTCTGGGACCTACTTTCTCTTGTGCATACATGCAAATTTTAGAGGTTTGAAGAGCAGAGGTAAGAGCCCAGCACACAGGAGTCTCAGTGATAACCAATAAGAGATTAATCATAAGCAGAGGATTGGGGATGGAGGTGGGCTGCAGAAGAGCAGATCGATGTGGCTCAAATAGTTTGCCCTATACGAGATTTCCCACCAGGATGAATGGAAAGATATCAGCTAACGCGATGGATTGGGGCCAAGCTCGGCTCTGTTGCAACTACAGCTGTGCCCGGTTTTCTTCTCCCCTGCTCTCTGTTTCGCCACAAGTGAAAAGCAAAGGAGACAGGTGAGGTAAAAAAAATGTATTAAACTTAATCCATTTAAAAATCAAAGATAAAGACAAGACATGTAGCCAACAACCTGTGCACCACTCCCAATTCTTTTTTTTGGAGCTTTGTGTTCATCAGTTTCCCTCCCTGATGATCTCACTACACCAGCCAATTAAAATTCAAATTTCATACCTCTCCCATTAAAGATCCAGGATATCAATGATGATTCAGAACTGCTAGAGTTACAAACCTCAAGTATAATGGTCTAAACTTAATTTTAGTTCTAGTCTTTACTGGTTAAGGGTTAATCTGATTCACATTCAGCCGTTTGTGTATGAAGACATGTGGAGTGATTTTTTTTATTTTTTTTATTAAAAACCTCATCAGTAAACCGCTTCAACATTTATTCATACTGAGTTAGGCACTGTGTACCAACACATAGGAACACCAGGAACATAAAATGGTTTGGGTAAGATCCCCGGGTCAGAGGCAATAGTCAGGTGAACTCAGGTGTTGCTCAACTGCACTCGCTCCAAAATAATATTCTGTTTCAATGATAGAAAACCTGAAAATTTCTCCAAAAAGTGAGTACAGTCTGGATTCTGATTATCGCATAACTGGGCTTGTGATGCAAAACATTGAGGAAGGTTGGCATCCATTTATTGGGAAGTTCCTGGAATTCTCTCACAGGAAGCTGAAGCCATGCAGTGAAGTAGTAGAGGGCTTTTTTAAAAGCATTTTATTAAAAACACAAGCTAATCTAAATTTAGGCCTGAATCTGTCTTCTTTGTTTCTGCTAATCCAGTCAACAGTCTGTGCCTGCTGAGTGAAATGTGACACGCCTGGCTCCCTTTATTATCCACTCAGGTCCAGAGGGACGAGGTGGACTCTGGCAGGAGGCTTAAGAGGGGGAAGGGTGGCATCTTCACTCCCCGTCTCTGCCCCCCCGTCTGAAGACTGTAGATCTGAAATAAATCATGCGCCACATGAAGCTATAACTCCCTGTGTCATCATGGCAAATGTGCCACTAACAGCAAAGGAGAGGAGGAGGTCCAAAAAGGCTGTGATAGTGTTCTTCTACCGCGTGCCACTTCTGCTCAAACAGGATTCACTAAACAGTCTTTAAAAGCAGGATACTCATACCGGCCATAATTTCCTGTCAGTTAAAAATAAAAACAAATTCTGCTCTCATCAGCATTCTGAGGGCAGCATTTTTGACATCCTTCTTTGAGGAATTACACTGGGGGGGGGGGTGATTATTCTGCTGCATGATGAAATGAGTGAGCTTTCATCAGCTTTTACTATCAAATGTTTCTCTGCGGCTCATATTTCTGTCAAAACATGCTTTCATATTTTCTCACTTTCAGATCTGTGAGTATCTCTGCAGCCTAACACACACACAGCTGAGTAAATCCAATCAGTCAGTACAGGCAGAGTACCAGCTTCACATTTTATTCTTGACTGCTTATTTATCTTGTACTGTGTGATGCTGCAGCCTCTGAGCACATATCCTGTCTGAAAGCAGTCTGCAGCCTCCAGTGCTGAACAGCTGCAGTACCTGTGCAGTCCAGCAGGGCACCAACAGTGAGTCAGTCCCCATAGACTTTCATGTTAAAACTTTCCAGCAGAAATAAACATGTTTACAGCCTGATACAGAAACTGCTTTGGTCTCTGTGGCTAATTTCCCCCTTCATAACAGTGTGTGTGTTAGGGGGGTTTGCGTTAGTCTGCATTATAAGGGGTGTGGCCTCTTGACTGACAAATGGATGGTGACACAGGAAGCTGTAGCTGCTAGCTGTCTGCTAGGCTCCACCTCAGCTAACTGAGTCCCTGAACTGAACCTCTGGACCACCTTTGTGCTGTTGGAGCCTTTCGGAGCATTTTTATGCAATCATCTGACTAATAATATGGCTGCTGTGGATGGACTAACAGACCATCCAAGAAGGCGGAGCTCCAGTTTTGCTGAGTGAAATTCCAGGATTTTAATTGGATGCCACTGAGTGCTGATTAGCAGGCATCTGTGTGATGCGCCTGGTACAGTCTTCTAACCAAGCAAGCTAGTATTACTTGATAACTTAGCACTCCGCTCTTATCCAAATATGACCACCACTTCTTTTATGGCTCCAAAAACCTAACCCGACACTTAAAAATAGGCCTGTTTGTAAAGGCAGTCACATCCATCTGTAACACTCTCCTGTAAACCCTCACTGCTTGAAGGTGGAACATTTAAAGAGTAAAGTGTTACCAGTTAGAGATATTTGAGTTTATCCAGCATTTCACTGGAGCTGAGAAAGGATGGAAGAAAGGTAGCAGGGCTTCACTTTAGAAGCTAATCCGAGACCTTGAGCAGATAATGTGGTCATGGAGGGAAGCACATATATTAATACTGTTCCAGGTTACCCATGTCTCCTTGCGTGTCTCAGGGTTGTTCTCCACAAAGATGGTGTGTGTGGCAGAGAGGTACAGGGTCCCAACACTGGCTTTTCTCTGGCCCATCGACCGATCCAGGAAACGCACATTTTCCACCTGAACACAGCACAAAGTCAGAGATCAAAGATGCAAACTCAGAACTGATAAGAGACTCATCTGGCATGATTCAACTGTTTAAACTCTAATCCAGAGTTTTTCTGAGCATTTTTGGTTCTCACTAAAAAAGGTGGGGTTTCATTTACTCAAGCATGAACTACATTATAGCTTACAAATGGGCCAAAACTGGGAAAATGCACAGACTGACTCCCTGGCTGCAGGCTAAAGGCCCGCTTTCAGCCAGGATTTCACCTTGAAATCTCCAAAGTGCGTCTGAAACTCTGACAGAGTGCAAATCTGGTTCTGCACGCAAAAAAAAAAAAACAGTGTTGGCATTTCTATAGTTTTAAGTATTTGTTACCGTAATTTCAGGTTCGTGCGGACTGTGTATAGCCTGTTAACTCTTTCAATTCCTTCATAAACAGGTGATGATGATGCGTTTTAAAGGAGAAGCCATATGAAGAGGAAGATGGAGGTCAACAGCACAGTGCTGATTCATGATTGTGCAGATACGTTCGTGCTGTATTATTATTATTATTATTATTATTATTATTATTATTATTATTATTATTAGAGCATCCTCACAGCCACACGCGGCAGGTGTGCTTACAGCCAACATCAGGGACTCCGCGGCTGCGTCCATCGTCGGACACGCGAAGCTAACTACGCCGATGCTCCGTTAAATACGTGTTTGTCGAGCACCCCCGGGACGCCGCTGGCTCACGTTGCTGCTCACATCATTATATTATTATTATTAATTCTTTTACCTTGGGTGTCCGGATGTGCTCCATCACTGCCCGCCGAGGATGTGTAGATGGAGACAGAGTGGCCCGACGCTTTTCTTTATGTTTGTCAGCGGTTAAATTCCCTGATTCACAACGACAGATGAGCTGTATTCTCCGCTGCGGCTGTTCCAGAGCTGCCCTGAAACCTTTCCCATAACTTCCGTCCCTCCGTACCTAGGTCTCTTCACATAAACGGGGAGAACCAAAAACAAACCAAAAAAAAAAGCGTCAGTGTCACCGATGACCTGCAATAATCCGACCCGAGAACCCTCCTCTCATTTCTGCCACTGACGGAGCCCTTTATATTGGTTGCGTGACTGCGTCATGTCAGCGGTGTGCAGACATGACATCCGGTTAAGAGTTCAAAATAAAAACTAGCAGTTTTATTTTGAGGTTTAAGAGCAGTGACGGTGCCTTCTGGAATCAAGCGTACAGTTTGTAAATGTTTATTCATAAAAATGCCACCAGATTTTTTAAATGTGGTTTTGTATTTATTTGTTTATCGGGACAGTAATAAAGAACCTGTGATTTATTTTGAAAAACCAAGAGTGCTTTCTCTCTTATTTTGTTGAACTTGATGCCCGTGCTCCAAACCGCAAGGCGCGTGTGCAAACTTTACGCGTCATTCAGGGTTTGTTTTAACCATAATAATCTTGTTTTGTGTTTAAAAAAAACAACAACATTTTTTATATATTACATATTTATATTATATATTTATAACTTATTTTTATTCTTATTTATATATTTTTATTACTTACCATCGGCTGCAGGTATTTTGAGTGTTCAAAATGCATTTCACTGTCCACTGTACTCTGTATAACTGAGCATGTGACAAGTAACCTTATCTTATCGCTTATAAAAGCTGATTGATTGATTATTTGGTTCTATCCTCTAAGACCAGCTCACCATCAGGGCTAAGTGTTCAGCCATCCTTTATGAGAGATCTCATCACATATTTACATACTTTATTCGACTGTATATGAAATATTCAAACACACTCAGGTAAAGTTTTATATTTGCCACTTGTGTCCCGTTTTGCACTTCTGTATCGTGTCATATTTAGACAGTTCTCACTTCATTTGGTGCTTTAATAATTTGCGTCTGAACATGAGTGCTCAGGTTGGGGATGCCATCCATTTTCATTTCATGATTTTAAAGTTACTTCTTATTTTACAAATTTTAACATAGGATTTACTAAAACTGATGCTACCCTGATGATGATGGTGGTGATGATGATGATGATGATGATAACCTCTTATTTTGGACAGCAAGCCAATATATGCACATACACATATGCACACACAAACCTGCATATACATATAAGCACACATACATGAATACATACAGTAAACAGCAGCATATAAGTCACTGAAATCATGTCAAGCTACACATGAAGACAATATACACATGAATGATTTAATAATTATGATCAAATATTCTAACAACTGATCTGCTCTGCTGGTCCCACCCAGTGAATACTCCTGGAAACACTTCTGCTTCTGTCTGAACTTTATTAGTATTTGTGGGCACAGTTTCCTGTCACGGGAGTGTGTGTGTGTGTGTGTGTGTGTGTGTGTCACGTTTCATTGTGACACATTCAAGTGTCCAAACAGTTAAGCGGGTGATTATGAAACGCTTCATCATGCAGCATCATATCACGTGGCTGGAGACTGCAGGATGAAGCTGGAAGTTCAAACTCTCTCTCTCTCTTTCGGAGCATAGACTTCTGTCCTGGAAAGTACTTGAAAATCATTCAAGAAGCATCCAAACACACATTTTGGCTGCCTTCAACTTTTCTGTCACACAAAGATGCTTGAGTTATAATTCAGCCACTCTAAATAATGATTTATTGAACCTTCAGCCTGAGGATCCATCAGTGATTGTGTTTATGGAGACTTTGATCACATCAGTGAGAGTGTTGTGTGTTTGTGCTGGAATATCAGCCCTGAACTTCTCATACAGGTGGAGGTATGCTATCACTCCACTATATTATAGTGGAGTGATAGTGGAAGGAAACAGCACTCTGGGACACATTAAATGCATGCTATATAAGTGTTACTCTTCTGGATTATATGCAAAAATTATCACACTATCATTCTAATAAGGCCTGATTTAGAGTTCTGCAGTGGTCCTACATACATAACTGACATGCACCTTGAGAAATGTAACTACACATCCACACACGTCCGGGCTGAAAAAGATTTCTGGCTAGAACCCTGTATAAGTATCCAATTGAAGTGCTTTTTTTTTTAGTTCATTTTTTTGTTATAGTTCTAAATTGGAACATTATTGTGACTTTGAAATATTAAAATAAAATAATTTTATTTAAAAAAAAATTTTTTTTGATCTCTCAATATATGCCTTGCTCGTGGAAACCAGTAGCAGCTACCGGCTTCTGATAGTATGTGCGACTCTCAGTGTTTTCTTTTTCACAGAAACTGGGTCGAAATGGCTCTTTGAGTGTTAAAGGTTGCCGATCCCTGATGTATAGGTTCAGTTGATGGGTCTCCCATCCATGATTAGATACTGCTACTTTAGGAAACCTGGTATTTGTTGAATTAATGTCACAATTTAAGAAGAAAAGTAAAACAGACTGATTAAAAGTTAAAGAATGAACAACGTGAGACCAGGATCACTGAGCACAATAATTAAATAAATGTATTATACCATGATAAAAAACTAAAAATAAACTCTGTATCATAAAATATTCTATTTAATTACCTTATGCACTTCCAATTATCTACACACCAGCTGTTGTGTTAATAGTACAATACATCCATACATTCCATCCAATTTCTTCTGCTTATCCTTTTCTGGGTGGTGGAGGGGCTGGAGCCTATCCCAGCTATCATAGGGCAAGAGGCAGGGTACACCTTGGACAGGCTGAGAGCACATCAGTATTTTCTATTTATTTCTTAGGTTGAATTTCAGAAGTTGTTCTAAATGAGAGACTTAGGTCAGATTAATTCAACAGTTCAAAAGTTTTATTTGAATGTTAAATCAAAACATGTTTTTGTAAATTTCTCCAAGTAACATATCCAAAGAAAGTGTTAAACAGAAGCAGTCACTGGGATTGTTTTAAATGTGAAGCTTTTTAGTGAATATATGAATGTAAATAAAAATCCCTTTGGGTTTGGATGCTGGTTGGACAAGAGGCACAAATAGAAGATTACAGACTCCAAAAACATTTTTCTGACATTGAAAAAATGAAATCTGAAGTATAATTTTAAAAAATCTATATTGAAATTAACCATTAGTTGCAGCCCTTGTATTGCTAACAGTACAGATTTTGACTTCTCTGAACATTTTAACACTCCCTTCACAGGGTAAAAATACTGCTGCAATGATTTATCTTGAACATACAAACAACAATGACAAAGAACCTGGTCATCTGGTGACATCACTGCTGTCAGTAATATCAGAACAATCTTCACCTGTTTCATGATTATGTTCCTCTCCCGTTCTGGTGGAGTCAAAACGGCTGATCATCTTTAGAAAAGAAAAAAATTACAGTCAGCAAACCAACAAATGAATGCTTGATGTACATTATCAACAAAGAAATTGTAAATGCATACATACATCTTATCTACAGTATGTCACAAGAGTACACCCCTCAAATTTCTATAGCACTTTATATCTTTTCAAGGGACAACACTGGGACAACCCTTATATAGATTTACTCTCTTCTGAAAATAACAGCCATTAAAGTCCAAATAGCTGGCAACGCAACTCAGCACACCTCACAGTGAACATGGTGTCAATATTTTGTTTGCATTATCCTGCTGAAAGTGACCTCAGCCATCAGGAAATACTGTTTCTATAAAAGGGCGTACATGGTCTGCAGCAGTGCTTTGGTAGGTGGTACGTGTCAAAGTAACATCCACATTGATGGCAGGACCCGAGGTTTCCCAGCAGAACATTGTCCAAATCATCACAGTGACTCTGCTGGACTTGCCTTCTTCCCAAAGTGAATTCTAGAGCCAAGGGTTCCCCAGGTAAGTGACATTCACACACACACACACACGGCCATCCATATGATGTAAAAGAAAACTTGATTCATCAGAGCAGGTCACCGTCTTCCATTGCTCTGTGGTCCAGTTCTGATGCTCACATGTCCATAATTGGCGCTTTTGGCAGTGAAAAGGGGTCAGCATGGACACCCTGACTGGTCTGCTGCAGTGCAGCCTCATACACATCAAACCATGATGCATTTTGTATTCTGACACCTTTCTATCAGAACCAGCATTAAGCTTTTCAGCAATGTGAGCGACAGTAGCTAATCTGTTGGACTGGCCCACATGGCCCAGCCTTCACTCGCCACGTGCATCAGTGAGCCTTTGAGCCAATGACCCTGTTGTTCTCCACTGCTCCTTCCATGGACCACTTTGATAGATACTGACCACTGTAAGCTGGCAACACCCCACAACAGCTGCAGTTTTAGAGATGCTCTGACCCAGTAGTCTAGCCATCACAATTTGGCCCCTGTCAAATTCACTCAAATCCTTATGCTGCCCATTTTTCCTGCTTCTAACATCAAATTTGAGAAAAAGAAAAGAAAAAAAAGGTCAACTTCCCCGGCCTGACCTGGTGTGGTCAGCCAGGACTGCATTGATGTTAAGAGCCAGAAGAGGATTTTTGTGAAAACTAATCTTATACTATTGTGATTGTAAATTCAGCAACAAATTTAGACAGAGTTTAATAATGTCATATTTATAATGGGTGTACCTACTTTCTATATTATGGCATTAAAAACAAAAAGAAAACAAGCATTAGTCTTTTGTGTGTCAGTGTTGTTGAGTGAAATGGATTAGCATTTAAATTTAATCTTTCAATGTAGATTCTGCATATAAATTGGCCCACACAGCAAACAGTGACAAATCAGTTATTATCTAATAATTTGGCTCAAATTCATTACAAAAAATATGGATTTCATCCCTTCAGGGTCAAATCCAGTTCCAGTCGATGAAGCTCCTACTGCAAAAATAAAAGAAATGATCACTGGATCAGTGGTAATAGTTAAAGATGCAGCCTTAATCCTCCAGGACACCATGCTCATATTCACCGAACCCATGGATGTTCAAACCAGTAGTCAGCAACTTATCAATGGAGATGCACTCTACACCTCTTTAGACAAGAGCTGTTCACGTATGGCAGTCATCCTGGGCAGTTTCCTGTGAAAGGCGCATAATGTCTCAAGAGTGTTCTCAGGTACCTGTGGAAAAAGTCCAGTAAAAAAGTTCAAATTTTTTTCCCTGTCAATTAAACAATACTGCAGGTCTTGTGGGTCAATTATTAAATTTGCACAAATAACTAAGACAGGACATCAAAGTGCCCATAAATATTTTAAAGATCTATTTATTCAATGGCTTTTTTATTTTGTAAATCTTTTTTTTCATCATGCTGAGAATTATCTTACAGTTTTAATATACCACGAAGTGGATTCAATCCACCAAAAGGTGTTTTAATGCACCTAGAGTTAATTGTCAAATTAAGCAAAAAACAAATATGAAGCTTCTGTCTGTGAGTGTAAGCTGCTTCTTCATTGCAAACATGTTTTTTTTTCTCTCTTCTCCACAAGGTCACTTTCAGCTGTCTCGTTTTTCATCCAATTGTAAAGTTAACTTTTGCATTTTTGGCTCAAACTCATTAGGAATTTCAACATACAAATTAATTAAATTTTGACACACTTTCTATGTAAGCTAGAGTGGAACACAAAGAACACAAGAAAACAAACAACAAAAGATGGGCTAAAGCTCAAAATATGTAAAAAATAATCATTTTAAAGTTCTTCCAATTTTAAATAGCTCCTGGTTAACCTGTAAAATACCTGTAAAATTACTGTTCAAATCTGAATCCATTGTCTGTGAAAATCTGGGCAAATAAAATATCTTAAAAAGATCAACAATCAAAATCTTTTCACCGGATTATACTGGACTCAAAATTATATTTATTCTGTAAGGGTCTGTACCTAAAAAAGCATAACTATAGCAGACAAAATTTTGCTTTTTAAACCTCAGGTTGCTAACCTGTGAAGGGGAAAAGTGCAAAACCTTGACCTGAAAAACATCAGCGGTTGTTACCACTTTACCCGTGAAATAAGAGTAGCTCTGACTTTTTTTTTCTGATTTCTCACTGTGTAGTTCTATGTTTTTAAATCTAAACCTCCTGTAGTGGGGTTTCACCACAAAACAAAAAAACAAACAAAAAAATATTATGGACAAACTATTTAATCAAAATTTAGATACTTTTCGGGTCATACTCACAACACCATCATTTGCTGACCTTCCTTGCACCTCAATGCAGACTTGTTATCTTTGGTCATCTAACTGAAATCAGGAGCATGTCCCACTTAGACCTCATGGAAATTTATAAGAGAAAACAATAGTTAGTGTTGGATGAAGCATTACACAAATTTTACTCCTGAAACCACAAAATTCTGGCCCCTATAGGGGTGGGCTATTTATAGTAACCTCCAATTTATACATGATAGACAAGTATGGAAGTTCTTATGAGTCATACTACTGAACATAGCTTAACTGAAATTGAAAATTTACAATCAATTGTTTTCACTAAGGGTGTTTTGGTTCTTCACCGAGACCCTGTGACTGGTCGCATCGGAGAGGTCACCTGTTGTTGACCCTCCCCCTGGGCCCAGACTTGTACACAAAGATCATCGGTCAAGAACTCTCCGGTCACCTGTTTGTGAGATGGTTGGCCTCCTTCTTATTGAGCATCATGGGGAACCAGGAGCCTCTTTTATGAGTCTTTGGAGCGGATCAGTCTGTTCAGGAGATCTGGGCATGAGCTTGAATCACCTTGTACCGCAGCAGAGTTTCTTTGTTGGTAGCTGATCAGAGTCCAGTCTCCCTCAGCCCCAGTGGTGTTGTTCAGGCTCCTGTTAGAATAAATCTGAGAAATCTTTATTAGTTAAATCTCTAATTTTCTCCTGGTCTATCTCCCTCCTTTTGAGACATAAACTCTGTTTATGTCTCAATAATTTACCTTATTTATCTAAAGGGCATACTGATTTTTGTTTTATTAACTTTTTGGGGTTTTTCTTTAAGGCTTGATTTAATATCAGTTTGTTCAGACATTCAAAATTCAAAATGATCACTGCTCTTCTCTTTTTTAAAATCTTAGCTTTAAACAAATCTACCAAATAAAGAAATGTAAACGCACAAAAAGTGTAAATTGGTAAATGGTATTTTATCCTACATGGGCAAATAAATAGTTTTTTTTTTAGTTTTCTATGCTTTTGCTTTGTAACAGAGCGGCAGCTCAAGGTTTGGCACTTTGTTTTGCGTCTAGATTCAACTTTGTGTCACAGAATATTCACATGCACTTTTTCTAATCTTTCTTTTTTTTAAGGTTTCACTAAAACTGAGTCTCTCATGGAAACTTTTTCTTGAAATTTAACAACAGTTTAACATCATTTGCATAAAATACCTCAATTTGGGGTGATCAAGGCATTCATCTATTATACTGACTTATATTTTAGGAAAATCAATTAAAAACAATGAACTCCTGACTCCTTTTTTGTGATTTTTCAGTTGTTTTTTTTTTTGTCTTTTATCCATCTATGGTAAATATATGTAAATAATGACGCTGATCCAGCTGGGCCTTCAG
This sequence comes from Pterophyllum scalare, assembly GCA_024447675.2. NCBI lineage: Eukaryota > Metazoa > Chordata > Actinopteri > Cichliformes > Cichlidae > Pterophyllum > Pterophyllum scalare. The sequence goes on from JAMQGT020000211.1 coordinate 36,249, forward strand.
TTTGTGATTTGGAACTAAAATAATAAAAGTGAGCTTTCACAGGGGGACTTTATTTATTTGGTAACTCTGAGATTTAACTAACAGCATCACAGATGTTAGTTTGGGGGATGCCGTGTCACTGTCTGAATATAAAGGAACCTCAGGCAGGATGTTGGGATGCCTCCTGGACCCTCCTGGGTGAGGCGTTTTGGGCGTGTCCAACAATGAGTCAGGCCAGGCTGGTTTGGCATACCTCGGTGTTCCAAGAAGACTTGGAGGGGGTGGAGGTGGCTGTGGAGATGGAGGTCTGGACATCTCTGCTTAGATTGCTGCTGCTGCTGCAACCCAGACTAGGGTGAGTGCTACAAAATGGGTTAAAGGATGGAAACTAGGGAAAGAAGGAGGAGAAGAAGGGAGAAAGTGTAAAAGAGAGAAATAATGGCAGCACCACCCTCTGGGTGGAGCCTTTGTGCAGCAGCTGCCTAAAGCAGCCATGGCTACAGAGTGTGAGGTGCAGCTCCATGATGTTTGGACCTGAAGGCCATGTGATTCACACCACAACTGTAATTCAAAGGAAGAATATGGTTAGAGTTGATGAAGATGATTGTTGTTCTGATTTCTGTAATGAATTTGACTGAATTTGGTTTCTAATTTTAGTAAAAACATCAAGTAGTTCAACATTAGAGTTAGTTTGGTAGTTAAATGTTTAAATAAGCTCTGGATCCACCGACGGAGTGAATCCTGAACGAAAATACACAAAACATGCACGTGTGTGTCCTCATTCGGCCGCTAGAGGGTAGCATGAAACATGAAAACCAGCAGGTGAGGCTTCAGTTCTGCAGAGCACATCTGCAGCAAACCTCAGAAATGTTAACCCCAAATTAAACATCCAGCAGTTTTCTTTGGGACCTTGACTGATGGCTTGAGATGCAGGTCCACCTTTGGTGTGCTGTGGCACGTGGGTCACATCTGCCAGTGCTGTAACTGTCGCAGTCTGTGCGCTATATGAAGAAGAGGTGCGTTTTAGTCCCATCAGTTCCAGACAATCTTTTCACTCACAAAGGTGTAAATTTCAGAGCGGACCTCTGCATTTAAAACTCGTGCATGTGCTCCCGCCCCGTACTAAACTGTATATAAATGCTAAACTGTGCCTGATTTGTGTCTTTGCTTACATAAATGAAGAAACTGTCATCATAAATTAAGCTTTAGAGATGCAAAATTCACCAGGAATTACAAGAAAATTACAAAAAAGGACCTTCCTGCTAATATATTTTTAAGCCATATCAAAGTTCCCTGAAATTATCAGTGACTTACAGAATGGATTCCCCCGCCTTCCTATTTGTTTCCCTGAACCTGTGAATAGCTCCGAGGTGTGATGATTAAAGCAGCTCATTCATTGGTTCGGCTTTCCTCAGGTGTGCGTCTGTGCGTGTCAGTGTGCATGCGCGTGTTGCCCGTGGCTCGGTCGGTGAGACTGTACCTCTGCAGAAGCAGCAAACACCGGCGGTCTAAAGAGGAAGCAGTCGGCTGGAGTTTTAGCGTAAAGCGCGTGTTTGATGGAATCCACGAGAAAAATGTGACGATTCACTGCGCGTGTGCGCGCGCGTGTGCAGGTGAGAGCCGCGGTCTCCGGGTCGGATGGAATAAATCAGGTCCTCGTACCGACGGCGGTGAGTATCTTCCGTATTGGGTTTATACTGTTTAATACCGCAGCGAGGAGCACTGAGCGCGTTGAAAAGGTTGTTTTGTCCTCACGCCGAACTCCACTGAAAATGTGTCTGCAACTTCGGCTCGTTTGTTTCGGAAAGATGGCACGGGCTGAAAAAAGTTTTAGCATGTTTTTTAAAAATGGGCAAAATTCTTACGAGACATTCGGCACACAGGTCAGTGTGCTGCTGCAGCAGCACAGACAGCATCAAACTGACACGTTTTGAGTTCAGCGTCACCTGCTGCACGAAGCTGGCACATTTGGAGGAAAGGTGACGTCTACGTATGTTTAGATGTCATGTTTTCCCCTTTTAAGTGAATGTTTTCCTCTTAAACACCTCAGTGTCTCAGAACGCGGAGGCTGCAGAGCTGCGTTTCATGTCCCGGCCTTTGTGTGAATGATGGAAATCTTTCAGGGGAAAAAAAGTGTTGTGTGTCTGAGTTGCTCTGCACTGTGCACACGGGGAGCTGCAGCCGCACAGTTATACACTGGTGTTTGTATATTTAAGAAGTGCATTTGCATCACTTGCTGGGATCTCTGCATTGAGTGTGCGACTCTGTGGATGTGCTGCTGCCTTCATGAATGGCTTTGTGTATACTGCAGTATGTCATTGTGTGTGTCCACTCTGTGTCCGGGCAGTGTTGTGTGCTGGTGGGTAATGGACATTTGTGCTGCAGCAGCACTCTTGAGTGTTGCATAACAGGTTGTCCTCTGCATCATCCTGCAGGAGCTGCCCAGGATTAAATAAAGACTCGTGCTCCTCCTCAGCGCGGCAGAGCTCTCTCTGAGCGTGTGAGCAGGACGCACCTTTACTGCTTCATCACAGCTGCTATGACTTTAATATCTGCTTTACAGAGAACTTAATCAGTGGTGAAGTCTCAGATTGTGGTGACTTGGCGTCATGATGTGATTTATGTGTGTGAGGCAGGCTGCCAAACACTCTGAGTTCCTTGTTTATCTTTAGAGGCTGATACATGTCATTAATTATTATATAGTGCAGGTGGTGCTCCTGCAGTGCATGCCTTCACAGGTTAGAGTGCATGTTTGGTGGATGTGAGTGATTTTAATGAAAGGCAGATTCAGAATGGTGGAATTAGGTTTGTCTTAAACAGGAGCATTTCAGAGATTTTTCAAATGTGGTGGCACAGCAGGGAGGGCAATGGGAAATCAGACAACTATCTCTGAAATAACGCAAACAAGTTGAGAAAATAATTTTTTTTTAAATTAAAGAATTAGGTGTATTTTTATAATTTCTAATTGTGGAAGGACATCGTGCCTCTGAGACCTGGCTGATTCAGCCAGCAGGGAAACACAGCTAACAGAATGTAGTCTGGTAGCTACAGTATGTCTGAGTCTACTGAGCGGTAGAAGTAATGAACAGTGCCTCTCACATCCAGTTGAGGTGTGCAAAATGATGAGGATGGGGGGAGGGGCAGCCATGGACCAAACCACTGAGAGACATAAGGTAATCTTCAAAATCAAGATGTCATTTAAAGGCCGTCATTCCAGCTCCAAACTTCTATCCTAGAACTCTACTAGAGCAGCTTTGCAGGATACTGGGACTCAGTCCACCCTCACGGTCCACCGTCAGTCTGAAATGAGCTGTTTAGTTCCTGATCCATTAACCACCAAGGGGAAACTAAAGTGTTCCCAAGCCAGCCGAGACATGTAATCTCTCCAGTGTGTCCTGGGTCTGCCTCGGGGCTTCCTCCTAGTAGGACATGCCTGGAACACCCTCACCCTGTCTCTGATGGGCTGAACATGAGTCTGTTGGCAGACCGCAGGGAGCTGCAGGCAACCCGTCTACCTGCAGATGGTGTCTGGTGCCAGATGGAGGCAGTGTCCAAAGTTTGCAGGACAACCAGTCTATGGGCCACTCATGCATGTGCTGGTCTGCTGATCCCTGAGCCAGAGGTGGGGAAGAGCATAGTTCTAACATACAAAGAGCTGAAGTGAATCCGAGTGTTAAAAACAGGGAGCGTGTCCACTGTCTCTGCTCTTCATGCTGTATTTTTATTTTCACTGCTTCTTCCATTCCTGCTGAGCTCTGGAATGGGAGAAGCATGTCGCTCCCGTCCTTCCCACTTCTCGGCCAATCACCGTACACGCTGTTGGGATTTTGGAGGACTATGTGGGAGCATACTTGTGTTATTTTGAAAACTCCTTTCTGTAGGCAAATATGTACACTATAGACCATAAAACAGGCAAAAATCCCAACTGCTCATTGCTCAACGTGGATGAAGCTATAACTTTTATTTCCACCTGTTTTTTTCTTATATTCCCTTTTTCAGTGCAGAGGTTATTGGTGCACTTTTTCTAGAAAGCTTTCGAGTTTATGCAGCGCTTTACAGTTTTATTAGCCCACCACTCAGTGTCAGGTTCATGCCACTGCTGCCCTAAATTAACAGTATTGATAATTACCCAGATCCTCCTTTATGTTTTGGTAATGGTTAATCCACCACAATGTGCAAGCTCTTAAATCAAAATGATATTTTTAATGCTAAAATATAATTATTGTTATCCATGAATTTTCAAATTTACTGTTTTCCAGAAAAGCTGAAAATAGTAAAGCCCATTATTATTTTTGATTAAGATGCTCAGATGTAATTTAGTTGCATTCCTGAGCAGAAATATCAGTTTGATGGCTGAATGTTGTCCTTGATTCATTTCTGGCTCAAATTTGGGGATAAAAACATGAATTCAGGTAATTTTGCTGAATAAAGAACAATAAAAGTTTTAATTTTAATTTTTAAGTTTGTAAAAATATTTCTGTTATTGTTTTTATGACAGGTGGTCTCATAAATTTAAGCACTGAAAGAAATGGAAACATTTTAGTTTATAGGGTGTTGCTTTACTTATTTTTTTGGTGTCACATTTTTTGCTCTAACTCTGGTTACATGCAGCTCAACTGTTCGTGTGTGTGTGTGTGTGTGTGAGCGCGCGTGTGAGAAATGAATTATTTTCTCAGCCTTCAGACTGATGTCTCAGCTGATATTTTGCAGCTCTCACGCTGCTTTTTACTGCATTTTTGATTTTCTCTTCAAGTAGAACCACATTTCAAATGCGTGTGCAGCCATTTTTATTAAAAAAGTGGGTTTTTTCTTTTGTTTTTCTTTTAGCCTTTTCTCAGTCAGCAGTGGAGTTAAATGTATGAGCTGTCAGGTTTCAGCAGGTCTAATCCAGCCACTCCCTGTGAGTTTCATTTTTGAGGGTGAATGTGTGTGAGCTTTCCTCTGCCCAGACTTGTCGCTGGGATTAACACAGTAACTTTGACTGATGAGGCTATTATCCACGAGCAGAGATTAACAGCACAACACAAACCTCTTTGAAGCTATTTACCCAGCCCTAAACCACAGTGACAGTTTGCCTTATAATTTAAGCACAATGAGTGTTTACACTCCGGATGAATCTGGTTGGATGAAAGTGGTTGGATCTGCTCCGTCTCATGGGAAACTCGGTCCCACAGCCTTTGTAGGGATCAGCCTCCACGAATGAACTGAGGGATCTCATTAAAGATGCAAGCATACAGGAGAGAAAACCCTATATTTTCCTGAATGTAAAATTTCCTGCTTAGTCCAGTTTAGAACGATCCTAACATGAATAAGAGGGATGTAGCTGAAGTGCATTTCATAAGTTTTAAATATTCTGAGACAGTGTGTGAGACTAAAATGAGAGAATACACTGGGCTAGCTTTCAGCTGTTGGTGCTGATTTCTTTATTTACCTGACTGGCAGCAGCGATTTTAAGTATGATTTTGCTGTTGGTGGTGGATCAGGTGACTTTCAGCAGCTGTAATAAGAGAAGTTGTTTTTTCCAGCAGCCAAATTCTCAGAACGTTCAGACTTTACATTGACACTCATTAATTCATGGAAAATGAAGCTGTTCTAGCTTTGACCTCTCAGCACTCAGGTGTGTGCTAACACAATGCTAAGGAGGAAACTTCTGCAATGATCTCAGGAAAGCAACTGTTGCTGCTCATCCATCTGGGAAAACTTTTTGCGGCCATTATCAAAGAATTTGAAGTCCATCATTCTACAGTGAGGATTATTCATAAGTGGAAGCTGCCGATCTTCTCAGGAGAGGAAGTCTCAGCAAATTCAGCATAAAGTCAGACTGAGTGATGCTCAGAAACTACACAAAAGCTCACAAGCTCCATCTCAGTCTCCACAGGCTGTTGGAGGTTAAAGTTCATAACAGTACAATTAGAAACAGACTGAACAAGTATGATTGGGTTTAGCAGGACTGCAAGAGAACGCTTCTCTCTATAAAGAACATGGCAGCACAGCTTAGGTATGCAAAGTTGCATCAGAACAAACCACAAGACTTCTGGAACAAACAAGACCAAAATGGAGATGTCTGTCCATAATGCACTGCAGCACGTTTGGAGGAAACCAAACTCAGCACAAACACCTCAGAGCAGCTGTCAGCACAGTGGAGAATCTGGCTGCACCAGCAAATCTCCAACAGAATGGCTGAAGAAGAAAAGAATGAAGGTGCTGCAACAGCCTAGTCAGAGTTCAGACCTGACTGAGCTGTTGTGGTGGGACCTTCAGAGAGCTGTGCATAAATGAATGCTGCAAACCTCACTGAGCTGAAGCCACGCTGTGAAGAGAAAATGGAAACCTATTACTTTAAGTTGTTGCTCTGCCTATCCCAGCTGACATAGGGCGAGAGTCAGGGTACAACCTGTACAGATCGCCAGCCTGTCACACAGAGAGACAACATCCACACTCACATTCATGCTCTCATTCACACCTATGGGCAATTTAGAGTTTCCAATTAATCTAACCCCAGTAAATGCATGTCTTTGGACTGTGGGAGGAAACCGGAGTACCTGGAGAAAACCCACGCAGACATGGGGAGAACATGCAAACTCCACACAGGGAGAGAGGGAGGGGCCTGGGCCAAGGTGAAATCGAACCCAGGCCTTCCAGATGGTATTCTAACTGTGAGGCAGCAGTGCTAACCACCGTTTTAAAAAAATATTATTATTATTATTTCATGGGACGTTTTATCCCCAAATGACACTTTAGCAGCAGTTAGCAGATGACTCGTGACCTCAACATATCAGCAGCTCTGTAAAATGTTGGTTGGAGCTGCTGTTGTGGATGTAACAAGAATACAAATGAGAAGCCACATAAATATAAAGACCTTGTGTAGCATACACCCTATCTTGTTACCATGGAAATGTTTTGTGTTTTCTAGGATGATTACCAAAAAGTGTTTGTAGAAATGTTAAAGATAATCACAGAATATCTCTTAAAGCATGCTTACAGTAGTTTAGATTTAATGGGCATTGTTAATATTGAAAATATGTTTTTGCTGGAATACGTCTAATATCTTTACTAACACAGAGGTGACTAAAAAAGGATTTGGATAAAAGTTTAGGGCAAAGCCTCCAAATTAGGGCAAAATAGTTTTGCAGAAGGTAATCAGACATCTGCTGAAGGTTTGTTATGAACTGTGGCTGTAATGTTACCCTGACTTTTAAATTTCATATTTTCATGAATGGGAGGAGGATATCCCCACTGGTGATGGGTTCTCTGGTCCTGGTGGTTTCCACAGAGTGACTGCACGGCCACACATACACACAGGATAAACTGTATATGTTTTATTTTTATTTTGAGCTTTTGATGAGTTTCTGGCAGCTTTTAGGGGCATCAGGTGTGATCCACCTGAGAGAAGGGCTGCTGTGGAGAGTCAGAGTTGCCAGTGGAGATGCTGCTCTGAAAGAGGACCGTTCATCATGAAACACTCACACATTTCCTTCACACTTCCTGTGTCAGACAGGCAGGAGTTGATTAGAAAATCTATTTTAGTCTTAGCCATGAGTCTTTCTGGAGCCTAAGAGATTGCATTATCTAGTTTCCCATTTTTTTTGTTTTAAAGTCATGATCCCTGAAGCTGAAGCTGTTTGCTTCATGAAGCTGTAGCATGAGCTGTGCAGAAATTATTTTTGCATTTTATAGGAGTTCATGAGTATGGAGGCTCTGGGTGTAGAAGTCCATGGTGGAGAGGAAACAAAGATTGCACCCTCTGTATAAGATGTAGTCCACCTGTGTGCACCTTCCTCCACTCTTGTACATCACCCTGTGTTCCTGACTCTTCTTAAAGTATGTGTTCACCACAGCCACTAATCCTTTTCACAAAATCTGTCCTCCTGTATTTCTGTCCTTGCAGGCAAATACACACACACTCACAGCCATGCAGTAACATGTCATTCAATTTTATTTATATAGCACCAAATCGCAACAAACGGTTGCCTCAGGGTGCTTTATATTGTAAGGTAAAGACCCTACAATAGGCAGCATGGTAGCGTGGTGGTTAGCACTGCTGCCTCACAGCTGGAATAACCTCTAGAAGGTCTGGGTTTCCACCTTGGCCCAAGCCTTTCGCTGTGTGGAGTTTGCATGTTCTCCCCATGTCTGCGTTGGTTTCCTCCAGGTACTCCGGTTTCCTCCCACCCTCCAAACACATGCAGTTGAGGTTAGGTTAATTGGTCACTCTAAATTGCCCATAGGTATAAATGTGAGTGTGAATGGTTGTTTGTCTCTCTGTGTTAGCCCAGGCTGCCTCTCGCCCTATGTCAGCTGGGATAGGCTCCAGGCCCCCGCGACCCTGAACAGGATAAGAGAAAGAAGATTGATGGATGGATCCTATAATAATTACAACAGTAAAAAAAAAAACACCCGCTATGAGCAAAGACTTCACGACAGTGGGAAGGAAAAACTCCCTTTTAACAGGAAGAAACCTAGGCAGCCTATACCTATTGCAGCATTACTAAGGGAGAGTTCAGGGTCACCTGATCCATCCCTAACTATAAGCCTTATCAAAAAGGAAAGTTTTAAGCCTAATCTTAAAAATACACAAAGTTTGCTAAAGTAAGCTGTGGGAGGACCATCACATTCATGAAGACAGACCTAATCAGACACTTAAATCACATAACTGAGCTGCACAAGCTCAGTTTGATGAAGCTAACAAAGTGGTTAAAGCTGTCCAGAGCTCAGAGCCAGTCACAAGCCAGCAGCCTCAGTATGAGCAAAGGATCAAAGCAGTTATGAAGGAAATTACGAAGATGAGTGAAAAGGGTCGATGCCCCGTTATCTGATGAAGTTATAAATGTCATGAAAAGTTCTCTTAATATATTTGTTTTATTCTGTAAACCTGATGCCCATTGTTTCAGTGAGAGAAGGTGCTGTAATTTGCTGCAGCTTAAGGTGTTGTAAAGTTTTATTATGAAAATATTTTGCTGTGGTTTATACCTCCACCAAGAGGGAGGCAAGTTTCAGTTTCCATGCATGTCTTTTCAGACTTGCATGCCAAGACTTTGTAGGAATTTAACCAAATCAATATCTCCCGTTCTATTTTTGAGTTACAATAAAGAATGGACAGTTAGCCTTTTGCACAAACAACTGTTGACTGTATATAGGAGACCCTTTGACATCAGCAATTAATTGGTGCCTCTTTGAAGCCTTGACTTTAGCTTCACAGTTGTCATGCTCCTGGTTTAATGGGACATTAATTTACAAAACAAGCATGATGTTGCATTCAGTAAGATCTGAAAGTAGTGACAGGAAAGTGTTTACTGAGATCATAGATGAAGAGAAGGCCCTTTTTTGTTATAGATTTCAGGCGTGGTTATCTAGGCAGTTTCACTCTCTGTGACATGGCAGCGTGAACGGCATGAAGTCATCTTATTGGCCTTACTGGGCCAGCGGACTTGCTCAATCAGCCATGTTGGATATTTTTAAAAGGGAGTCCTTGCTGCAGGGTCTCTGTGGTGTGTCAGTGACTACTTGAATTAAGCAGTCAGTGAGATGGTTGCACGTGCACAGTTTTGTGATCCACATTAATAATTTCTTATAGGTACAAACACAGATCAGATGTCAACAGGTATTTAAATGTTTGGACTTTAGGACGCTTTGGGATGGTTGGGTGTGGGTCCACGACTCACTTTAGATGTAATAAAACTTTGTTCTCAGACGTAATCGCTGACATTTGCAAAATATATACTCAGCAGAGCTTTACTGCCTCATAAACCCAACCAATCATCCATTTCTAGCAGTTCATTGTTGATCAATGGCTATGACTCAGCCAGAACTTTTCCTGAGAATTCAGGTTTTTATTGCTTTCTCTGGACTGTAATAACTCTTCACCCACTCCCCCACCCAAACAGAAATGATGGATGTTGGTACTTCCTTCTGACATGTTAAACTAATATAGACCAAAAATATCATTGTCAGTCCAAAAGCCCAGAGCTGGTGATGGATTTCCTTTAATGAGACATTTCTGCTGAATCTCTTTTAACAGCGAGTTTATTTTTATGGCGTAAGAGTGACTTTGAAGAGTGAAATAATTGGATTGGCAGGGCTTCCTGCATCAAAGGTTGTTTTTACATTAGCCACTGGTTGGGAAATGCAAGTCACATCATTTACCTGCTGTTATCAGCCAATTAAATGGCTGCCTCACTCACAATCACTCCTCTAGATATGATATGCGCATATCCATTCTGATTACTGATAAACAGAAAGGAACCGGAGTTATGCAAGCAGTCCCTGTTCCTCTACAGGATACCTACTCAGTAGCTGTGGCGCTCCCATGCAATCTGTGGATGCAACTTGGTAGCTAGTGTTACCTGATAATTTAGTACCCCACCCTCTCACTTAAATGGGGTCACTTCAGGTACCAAAAAACTAACCAACTGTAATGTCATGTTGCCCATGTGCAACTTTTATATACAGACTGCGTATGAGATGAGCCGCTTGCTGCAGAAGAGCTTTACGCTGTTCGAGAGTGATGGAATTGGTGCAGAGGTGTGTGTGTGTGTGTGTGAGTGTGAGTGCGAGTGTTTCATCCTATCCTTGTGAAACTGAATTGCAAAGTACTGTTATTAATATGAAAGAACACCAATAGCAGCCTTGTGCTTGGATCAATTGGCAGGACATGCATGACTAATCTTAAATAATCACTTAGATGGGCTCTCTCATTGGCCCGTTGGTGAGTTTCCCCACTCCTCCCTTCCTCTACATCAGATTACATGGGCTACTTTTCCATTACTCTCATTGCCCCTTTTTCCTCCAGTCCCAAACCTTCCTCTCCATTTCCCCCCTCAGACTCCTGCAACCAATAACAAGGAGGGGGCCGAGTGCTGCTTAGCAACAACCAACCAAGCTGAACCGGTCAGCACTGGGACCCGCCTGTTTTAGAGGGAGGTGGTGGGTGGACCCTGACCAGGGTAAGGTTACCTGGCAGAAACACTCATGCAAGTTCTCTGTAAACATGGGACTTACTTCCCCTCCCACACAAGACCTTGAGGAAGGTGTGTGTGTGTGTGTGTGTGTAGGAATGTGTCTTCCCTGTTGCCAGCAGCCTGCCTCACACACGTGCACTGTTTCTTGTTACTGCAGCACCGAGCAGCGTGCCTGTGCTCCAGAACCAAAAAGGGAGGTGTATCCTTCCCTCCCTCACCCCGTCTGTCTCCTCCCTTCTCCTCTCGACCACCGTCACAGCCTGCGTAGCCTTCCCTCGCCTGTTCGCTCACACACAGCAGTGACGGGACAATATACAACCATGAATACCGAGCAGCCAGAGGCGTGTGTTGTGAGGAGGAGGATCGTGCGTGTGTGTGTGAGGACAGATAAGTGGAGTGCGAACGAGCTGAAGGAGCTTCCATGAATTCTCTCCTTTTTTTTTTTTTTGTGCTTGATGTGTTTCTGCAGCACTGCAGGCTGAGCAGGAGCTAGAAGAGTAAGTTAAAGCTGTGGCAACAGTTATGCTTTTAATCTGTGTGTGTTTCTACTTGATTAGTGTGTGGAGGTCTTCTGCAAAGTAAATAACATCTGCACTTTGAATTGTTGGCTGGTGCAACACTAATGAATCATTTAACATGAACTTGTGTTGTGGTTAATCATTTCTAGCTAGCTGGCTTCATTAGTTGTGTACAGTAAATTACCTTTAGAGTAAATATGATGAAATGCTTCTCATGTTAACATAAGAAGTCAGATGATGATATTTTCCTCAGGTATTTAAACTTCTGGCTGCAGCCCAGACTCGGCATGTTCCAGTGTGTTCTAATATAAAGCCTGATAAGAAAACGATCCCTGTGCTTTGGATTCAGAGAATAGCGAGGTGATGTCAGGGTGACACAAAGGCAGTTGTGCAGTCTTTTCTGTGCCTTCTGTGATGGTTTCCAGATGCTTTGAGATGATTGTTCATGTAACTGAATCCTCTTAAAAATGTACACACAGCTGAAGCAAGTCTCACAACTCTTCAGCCATCTTGGAACAAATCCAGGCAGATATTCTGAAGTCTTAATGAATGAGGATGGAGCCATAACTTTCACTGCTCACTGTGACATTTAAATCACACCTGTAGAGTCTCCAGTCAATTTAGATTTCCTGTAAGTTCCTTCCCTGCACACATGCTCAGTTTTACATCATCGCAGCTCCATTAACTACTCGCCTCTCTGGCTCCTCCCACCACAGTGTTGAACAAACAGTGTTAATTCATATTATGGTGCAAGGAAGCCACTGTGAAATCAAATTTTTTTAGAAAGTACACTTACCTGCGTCTCTATTATGATAACAGATGGATACATCAATCAGGTCGCAGCTCAAACTGTCATGAACCTCATCTGAGTTGATGATTGGCTCGTTTGGGGAAGTTTTGTTTCATTAAGATAAATTTGGTGGGTTTGCATCAGATCTCTTTGGTTTAATTACAGTTAAATGTGAGGCCAATACCTGCCATTCCTTATTAAACATAGTCAAGAGCTAAAATAAGGTTTTAGCCAACAGTTTTAATGATGATGCTGCCTAACTGTCTTTATTTAAAATAACAAAAGTATATGTATGTGTGTGTGTGTGTGTGTGTGTGTATATAAATGAATGAATGATTAAAAGTTTTCATTAAAGGAAGAGCAGTTCTGAGGTGCCTGTGATGTGTAACAGCTTCAGGTTGAGAGTAAAACCGGCTCTAATAAGTTTGGATTATTATTGCTGGAGGATGACAAAACCTGCCCACGAGGAGCCGAGGCGTCGCGGTTCCCAGCCTGGTCTGTATAAACAGGATTTCGGAATGCAGCGATACAGAGCGGGGCCTCATAGCAGCTGTTTAAAATATTAATGATGATTGGAAAAGCTACAGATGTGGAGGACATGAAGCAAAAAACAGTGAGATTTTTCTAAAAGCTGCCAGAGAGGAATGTTTGAGTCCTCCTCTGGGTTATCTTCTGTTTCAGGAATATTTGGTTTGTGCAGTGAAAATACTGTGTGGGCATTTCTGACCATGTATGGACACATCATGTGTTCTGGTTCTGTATTTTTGCCGATGGGAAACCCTTCAGTACTCTCATACACACAGCTCTATTTCCAGAACAGTCCATAACTGGACTGGACTTTCTTTATCCAGCTTTAATGAACTGAAATGAAAACACATCGATAACAAATTTAATCAGAGATGAAGAACTTTCCCAGCTTTTTGTCCCTAGATTGTGGATTTTAGTGATAAAAGACACGAGTCCATGGATAACTAATAATAATAATAATGCAGCATTTCCACACTAACTCCTATCAGCTGTCACGTATGCAGGTATTGATCCAGAGGTGGTGTTGTAGTGCTACTGTCAGAGCCGGTTATATAACAGCTCGATCCACACGCTGCTGTATGACCTGCGGACCGGCCGTGATTGGACTGGCACCCAACCAGCCCGCAGCTCTGTTTCTGCATTGAGTACCTTTGTTGTTAACCTTGCTGTCCATTAAAATTAAGTCTGAGTCATCGATCCTCATATTGTTTCCCTCCTATGGATGTTCTCCTTCTCCACTGTAGCTGTGCTTCAGCTGTTTTATAGACATTAGAGAATGCAGTGAGATGAACACAACCTCTGGTGGTTCTGATGTCCTTGACGTCATCTGAACGAGCAAACACACTCACACACACAGTCAGAGTTGCTGTGTCACATTTCCTGCTGTGACTCTGCACTCAGTGTTTGAGCATTTATCTGCAACCCATTCAGTTCGGACATTAAGCACGCACACACACACGCACACACACACACACACACACACACACACACCTACCTCTCTGCAGTGACTGTAGTGGTTAGAAATCATTTCACACAGTTAAGTTCATATTCTTAGAGTGACTAAGCAGTCTGTTTATTTCTATGGTAACCACATCCACTGTATCTTGGGTGTCCTTTATGTGTGAGGCAGTCTCTTTTGCACGCCTTCGTATTAGCTTCCCCGTCTTTGTGTTGATAACTAGCTCGTTTCTGCAGTGAGATCAGCTGTGTGTTGCTGTAATGTGATGCAGTGAGTGTGACACTGCCAAGTGTTCCTATGAAGGAAAGGTGAGCCTGATGTCTGTTAACGAGCTCCCTGATTGGCTCTGTGCCTTCCTGAAACAAACAAAAGCATCTATGTGCACAGCCTGGGATGTTAATTCACTTCATAAATTAATCAGATGGTTTGAGTTTAAACTGAATCCTGCAGGCGGCTTGATTGGATTTCGCTTTATTGTCTGAAATGCTGTTTTGAATCATCGTTGGAAATTTTCCTGAGTTGCAGTTTAATCTGTCGAGCTGTTGATTTACCGGTCAGTCTACATTCCTGCCCTCATTCATGGCCACAAGGGTGCTGTGGGCACTGACCAAAATGACACTGAGGACATAAGTGGCAGAAATGAGCTGAAGGGTGTCTGTGCCCACCTCAGGTAGGGTGAGGAGCTGCTCCTTTGCATTAAAAGTAGCCTTTTGTGGTGTTTTAGGTATCTGACTGCAATGTGAAACTGCTCAGGTGTCGGGTAATATAAACAGTCTGAGACGTAACTTGAGCCTGAAACCAGACAAATCTTGGAGCTTGTGTTTCGTTGGCTCTGGCTGAATGCGTCAGTCCCCCCTCTTTGTTTTCAGACGGATTTCCATCTGGCTCAGCCCTGTCGTGTTTTTGGTCACTTGGGATTGTGTCATACTTCTTGCTGCTCTGAGCAGTTTTAAGTCTATCCAGTTACAACCTGAAGCATTTAGGTCAGTCTCAGTTAATCAGAACCAAAGAAAAAACACATTTATTTCATAACCTCTGTGCACAGTAACCTGTTAGAAATCAAATATGAACCAAGATCCTCCAGACTGATCTGCATTTATGCGTAAATGTGGCAATATTTGTTCATTAAGCTCCCATCTGGGGTCATTATTTTATCACTTGGTTTTGAATATTATTTTTTTTAAAACTTTATCTCTGGGTTGGGAATTTAAAAGGAGCCCGGGGTGGAAGAAATGATCCTTATGCAAATGTACCAAAAGCTGTAGTTCCCCTACAGTCCAGCAGAGCTGCCAGCAGTGAGTCAGTCCCCATAGACTTCCCCTTCATAACAGCAGTGTGTGTGGGGGGGTGGGGTGGGGGTGGGGTGTTCATAACTCACTTGTTTAAATTGGATTAAGGCTTCTTTGGCCTCTCTGACAGGTGATTACTATCTTCTACATGCTGAATTACACAGGCATCCACGCACTTCTGTTGGTTATCTGCAGAGGTGCTGACATTAGAATACAGCGAGCAGATTAAATTTAATATGAATCTTTTAGTAATGGTGATGCTGATTTAATGCATTAATTGCCAAATGAGCTGTAAAATCTTGATTAGTGAGCTGCTGGCACTCTCTCTGTCACCAACTTCGTACATCAGCAGAGTCCCAATAGATCAGCAGTAAAACTATGACTCTGACCCCTCACCTGTTGTTGGTCTTTGTCCTGTGGCACAGCCCTACCTACAGATTTGTTTACTGTGAGTTAAAGAACATTTCCTGGTCAAAAATGACTGATTCCTCACAGTAGACCTGGAGATCAAAGTGATCACAACCAGAGTCTCTGATTAGAACCTGATTTTTGATGATCTCAGTTACTTCAGCTCCAACATTTCATGTTGCCGAACAGTGATTTCAGTGTGGTTACACACTGATCTTATAAAATGGTACTCTGAGGTTCCTTTCTGTTGTTCATGGTACAGTGATCAGAAACACTGTCCTCTCTTACAAAGTTCAAATATTAACCAGTCACAGCATCCTGATGTCTGCACTGAGCGCCTCCTCAGCAGCGCTCTGCATGTTAAAGCTCACAACTTGCAGTTGCACATATTTGGTGTTGCTTTACAAGGCCTGTGTTTGTTTGTGTGAATTAAAGGAAAATGTAACTCCTGTTCATGCAATACAAACAAGAAAAACCCAGCAAATTACCCTTTTTAATAGTATTTTCATTCAGGCTCACTGTCCAATCGCCAGGATGCATGACAGTTTAGTTCCTGAACTTCAACTAAATCCCATAATGATCAGCTCTAAACAATGGAGCCGACTGTTAGCCACCGTAAATAGCTGGTAGTGCAGCAAGCTGTGGCTGGCACGGTGCACTCTGAGGTTGATTATCGGCTTGTTGTGCACAGACTGACACTCATTAGGGTCATTAAGGTGGAAAATCACAATGAAAGCAGGAGGTAAAGCCTATTGTGTTTATTTTTGTCTCCATATTTTTATGCTTGGGCTCAGAGCGGCTTTGCATGATTTACAGTTCAAAATGATCCTTATTTATCTGATCCTGAGCCTCAGTGCAGCCCCTCAGTTTATATTCTGACTGAAATAAGTTGTTTTAGCCCCTCCCCTTTAAGGCCACCCACCCTCAGAGCAAATGCTTGCCAGACCTATATGAAGTGACCATAGTAGGGAGATCCCATCTTGATGACATCATACAGATCCAAGTCTAGGAAGAACTGAAGTCGCACATCTGCCGACTTCATTATTTGAAACTTTAGCTCTTTTTAATGTGAACATCCACCAATGAAACCGGAGACATGACAGAAAATGAGGAAAAGCAGAACAAGTCCTTTTTAGAGTGAAACAACAAGAAAGTAAATGGCTGAGTGATGAAGGCAGTGATGGAGTCTGTGTCTCAGTCTGCACTTAGCCTGGAAAACACAACAGAAGAGCTTTTTCTTTGCTAACCTGGAGGTTAAAGAACAATCAGAGCAGCAGCACAAAGGGGGGATTACTTCAGCAGGACTTTAGCTCAGGGGTCTGCTGGGATTTTGAGTAACTTTAATTCTTCTGTTCTGAACAAGTGAAGTTTCTGATGAGGGCTTTTTGGTCTGATACAGGCTTGTGACTGAAAGTCTGACAACTTCCCCCTGAGAAGGTTTGCCCTAAATGAGGCTTTGAAAAACAATTAGATAAGAGTGAGCTAGATAAAGAGGTGAAGGAAGAGAGTGAGGAAGTGACAGCAGAGTTTGGAATCGGCACTGCTTTTTTTCCTGCTGTGACCTTTGACAACCACCACAGTTTGTTTTTCCGCACTGGAAAGTTTGTGGTGCCTGCAGAGGTTATGATCAAGGAAAGAGAGATGAACTCCAGGTTCACGTGTTGAAGCATTTGGGTTTATTAGTCTCAAGGAGCTCCAGTTGGTTTCCATTCCATCATCTTTGTGTGTATTGTTATGTAACACTAATAAATGATGAGTTGAACACACCATCTCCCTCCTGCTGTGGCTGAGGGGGATGTTTTTCACATTCAGATGAGGGTGAGGTTGGCCTCCTTTGCAGTAGCTGATTCATTCCTGCTTGAATATTTGTGATTATTAGAGCCAACCAAAGGAATCCTTACATCAGGGTCTGTTGTCCTTCAGCAAGAAGGCCTGAGGGCGAAGTCCTGGTGACCAAAACAAACATCCCCTGCTTAGCTTCATATCCATGGCAAGGGCTGATTCCATATCAAGACATGTTTCACAGAAATGCATGACCTTGACCTCCTGTGAATGTTTAATAGTGACAGTGAACAGCTTAAAAGAACACCAGCATGTCTGTGACTGAACAAAGGCAGTTTGAAGTCAGTTAACATTCACTCACTGTGAGCAGACAGTTTCTTATTCTGATTTCTCTCATTCAAACTAACTCCAAGATTGGGATCATTAATGTGGAGCTATCTTTTATGCCACTCAGAAGAGAATCTCAAATTTAAAAATTAGTATTAGTGGCCAAAATGTTTGTATTACTTTTTGTATTATTGCTGATAAAAAATGTCTGTCTGCTGTGTCTTTATTTAACCTTTTAGCTGGAAAAATAAGAGTATACGCAGTCTGTAACAGGTAGAAGATACTGTGGTTTTGAAAGGCAGAGCTGAGAGAAGGCATGGATACTATAAATAGCAGTGGGCCAAAGATGGAGCTGTGGGGAACACCAGAAGTAAGTGGACAGCAGAGGAATGTGCATTTGCTGTGACAGAGGTTTGGTAAGGAGAACAGATTACTGAAGACAGTGTTGAAGCGGGGGCACTGAAAGAGCAGGACTGAGCAGTCGCTTTTAGGCTCTGGCTAATATTGAGAAGGACCACTGTGTTGCCAGAGCAGCTCTGAGCAGGTGAAATCCATAGGGATGGTTTTGTATAGCTGCAACAAGTCACATTAAATCAGACAGTTTCTGTTTCGCAAGTCATGAATTGGTCCTCATCTGGAAAGGAGTGGAGTGCCCACAGCAGCTCAGGGATGAGATGCTGCCCTAGGTGGAGGAGTTTAAGTATCTCAGGGTCTTGTTCACAAGTGATGGGAGAAGGGAGCGGGAGATTGGCAGACAGATTGGGGCTGTGGCTGCAGTGGACGCTGCACCGGTCCGTCGTGGTAAAGAGAGAGTTGAGCGTGAAACTAAGTTGTTGATTTACTAGTTGATATATGTTCCTGCCCTCACCTAGGGTCACGAGCTTTGGGTAGTGACTGAAAAAACGAGATTGCGGATACAAGCGGTGGAAATGAACTTCCCCTGAAGGCTGGCTTGCCTGTCCCTCAGAGGAGTGCAGTCATTTGGGAGGGTCCTGGAGTAGAGCCACTGCTCCTCCACATTGCAAGGAGACAGTTGATGTGGTTTGTGCATCTGACTAGGATGCCTCCTGGATAAAGTGTTCTGGGCATGTCCTACCAGGAGGAGGCCCCGGGGCAGACCCAGGACACGCTGGAGAGATTATATCTCTCGGCTGACCTGGGAACGCTGTGGTGTTCCCCCTGGATAATCTGGAGGAAGTGGCTGGGGCCCCTGCGATCTGGCTCCACATAAGCGAAAGAAGATGAATGGATGGATGGAAGTCATGAATTAGCTGTGTTTAGTTATTGCAGCTAGATCGAAATGCTTAAATTAGTAAATTAAGTGGACTTACTGATGCATGCTGAATGCCTCCTGGTTGCTGGGCCTCCTGTTCTTGTTCGTGCTGCTCGTTTCCTCTACATGTTTTCCCTCTTCCAGTCCATCCAGCTCTGGACTTAACCTGTTTGACAAGCGTGCCTTAATGCATAGCAGGGTCCTAACTCTTGACAATAGCCATTAAACTTGTGGATTAGCCCTGGTATTCACTTCACACATACACACACACACACACTGGGTGACGGGGAGGCTGCCAGAGGCTGATTGTGAAACTGATTCTAACAGGAGTGGATGAGACGTTTGGTTGTTGGAGGAGAGTTCAGGAGCTTTCAGCCAGAGAAAGTCACTTCAGTTTGTAGGCTTCATGTCACAGAAAGCGGGCGGCTCGCTCTGCTTCACTCTAATGTAGGACATCTCCCTCTGTGCCTGTCTATCGATGCACGGAGAAGAAGTCATCATGGAGCGAGGTCATCAGTTTGGATCATTAAAATGAATTTGAGTCCATTTCATAATCAGAAACCCTCAAAAAGCTTGTAAAGCAGACTGAAATGACCTCACTGGGATGTGTGTTTGAGGAGACTGTCAGAAATGGCCAGAGGGCCTTTGCTCAGTGTCTTAGCTGAGACAAACCAACTCACCTGATAGGAATTCATCGCCAGGAATTTGAACAAGTACTCCATAAATTCCTTTTATTTATTTTTATGGGCATAGAGATGTGCACTGAAAGCATCAGACAAGCAGACGTTACCTGGATTTGCCATTTGTGAGGTTACTCGAATCGTTTAGGTTGTAGCTTAAAAGATCCAAGCTCAAATAGGTGAGCCAGGATCAGCTGATCCTGCTTACACAGGCGTGTCTAAATCCAGCCAATCAGGAGTCTGTTTGGACAACCAGTGATGACCAGACAACCACACAGTGAACAGTTAAAAGATTTTTCTGTCCTGGATTTTCTTACACGTCACACATTTTTATGAATTTTCAGCCTCACAGAATAAACAAAAATGTAATATGGCATCTGCAGCACATTATAGCATAGATGTGTAAATATGGACAAGGGGCTTAATTCTGTTGCAGCTTTATTAAAGCAGTGAAAGGCTGCTGCATCACTGATAGAAGTGACTAAAAATGGACTCACCTGCAGGGATCAGTGACTGCTGTGTTTGAGGTATCGTGCAGAGGACCTGGTTGAACCTTCCTACAGCTTCTGATGACTGCTGCATTTTTGATGTCGACTCGGGTCCTTACTCAGACAGGACGGGAGGTGAAGCTGCAGACGCAGGTTCAGGCTGTGACGGTGTTGATGCATATTTAATTTAGCCAAGCTGACCTCACAACCTCAGAATAGACGGGATCTGATATCCACCTGGAAACAGGCCTGCTTTTCATTGTTGATGCATTTGTGTTTTCATTATCTGACACACAAGAAGGCTCTTTTATGAAGCCTGGACATGTATTACTTTAACTTTACTGCTCATGTATGTACCATCAAACTAAGGTGGCACTGAGAGAAACCTGGCTCTCACATTATGGAGGTGCAGAAGTAGACTGTAGGGATTAGGTACCACAGGGGAGTGTGATTGTTTCTGCTTCCATCTAATAAGTTACAGGAATAACACAAAAGTTTTTAATGTGTAGACTCTACTGTGTAAACATACAGTAGTGTAAAAATGACTGTAAACTGTAAAGTTTGTCATTGTTAATTTTGTCCCTTTGTAAAGACAAACTGAGGTCAAAGATAGAAATATTGTGTGTTTAGTGAGCCGTTGGAGGCTGTAACTGTGTGCCTCCTCCTGTCTGTCTACCTGAGAGTGAGTGTCGCCCAGGGCCCTCCTGTCATTACTGGATAATGGAGCAGGAGCTCCGTCCCGGATCTGATCGCCTTTATTTAGCTGCTCCTCTTTTCTTTGTCCCTGACCCATATTCACGCACATGCACACAGGGCTCACTCTTTGTATGAACATCAGAGGTGTAGCATATGGACAGCAGGACATGTGAAAGCTGGTGAGCTGACATTAGCCAAATCTTTGACTTTTGAGTGTGATGAACTTTGTGTTGAAGTTGTGTAAATGAAATGAAATCCGAGTTCTGACTTGCTGCTGGTTTTCACTCATTTCTCAGGGTGTCTGAGCTCTGCAGTCAGCAATGCAGCCTACAGAGGGCAGCATTTCTCAACTATCACTGTCAGTAGTTGCAGCAGCTAACACAAGAATAGTTTCACACTGAGCAAAATATGTGCATTAAAGAAATTAAAGCACAAATTATACTGTGATAACACTGGGCAGATATAACTTCTATGGCAGAAAGAATGAAAACTGCATCCATGTAATAATAAACTTGCACAGTACTCCGTATTTGCATTGATTCCTACCATATTTAAGACACCATATTTAATGAAAACCCTACATTGGAATTGTTCTGCTAAAGAAGGAAATTAAAGACAGTCAAATGCATTTCTGATCATTCTGAGCAGCTCCCAAACATTTCTGCAGCACCACAAACCTGCATGAATACCGCACCAGGCTTTAATGTTGGCTGCATGCAGTGTTTTAATGCACAGATGAATCTCAGAGCTTTGCTTCCAGATTGGAGGAATTCTGAGCACTTAGTCAACTTTCCCAGACTTTTGCAGGCTCTAAAGCCTTCCCGGACTTCGAGTAGAGTTGATGCTGCTGCACGTTCTCCAGTTTCAAAGAGAATTTAGTTTGATCTCTCTTTTTCTCTTCTGCCTGTGTCTCTGTAACGAAACAGCTGGAAACCCCCTTCCTGTCAGGAGGAGACCTTTCTAACCACACTGTCTTGGTTTGACCAGTTATAAAAATGAAATGAAATTCTGGGCCAAAATGAAAACCACTGTGTTTAAAACAAAAAAACTAATCAGCAGATTTGAGAGTGGCTTCATTTTGTGTTGTTCCCCCTGCACAGCCGGCGTGTCTTTGGTTAATGTTTAGTTCAGTCTACATTGAGCTGTTGCTCATTAGCAGCTGCTTGGTAAGTATTTAATCATTCACTTGGCTGAATGTCTGTAAGTGGTCATGACCAATTGGTTGCTCTAACAGCAAACCAGTATCTCACTGGAAGATTAAACTGCAGAGGAGTATTTGGGAGGTGTTTGCTACAGCACAGAAATGCAGATGATATACGACTATTATCAGCTTGTATTTGCTCTGATTGTCACCGGCCTTGTAAATTTCTGTGGTTCAGATTGATGGAGACCTGACAGACTTAAGACCACTTATTCATGTACAGTGAAGGCTTCCTCTCTTGGATTATTGTCATTAGTATCAGCCTAGAATTTCACAGTTGGGCCATCTGAGATATAAATCAGTTTTATAAGGCAAATGTCTGTAAGAAGTGTGTCTGTGTGGGGACACTGTGAAGCTTCTTCAGTACTTGAAAACTGGTGATCTTTGATCAATATTTCATTATCACTTTGTGACAAAGCCTAATGATCTAAAATTGTGATTATTAATTTAATCAGTATCACCCTGCTGATGTTTGATCAAATGAAATTCTAAACATGAACTTTATCTTTCTTTTTGCAGCCTCTGGTACATTTACAGCTCCAGATTCCTGAAAAACGTTCTGGATACACGATGTGAGGATCCATCATAGAGCCGTTAAATGGATACATTTTAAAGGACGCAGTGACTTACAGCCTCCTTAAAAACACGGCAGCATTTTTCTTAAGCATTTTAAATGTGTAAGTGGAAAGAGTGGAAAGAGTGAACACCGTGACGTGCTGAACGTGCGGTTAACATCCTTCGAGATGAGCGTCTCTGGGCCCGCTAACAGTTTCCCTGTCAGGGGACAAGCGGCTCCTGCATGAAGCTCCCTCTCCACAGTGCAGGAGAACACAATGGGAATGCTTTCCCAATTTCATCTTCCTCCTCATCCTCCTCTTCATCCTCCTGTCGGGGGGAGTCATCTCCTGAGTCACTGCGGAGTCTGAGCAGCCTCAGCGGGGGCCGGAGCCGAGAGCCCGCTGGACTACGACATGTTTGAGGTCACCCTGACAGCAGTGAACGCTGTAAATTTGAAATCCGTCATTTCAGACTGGACGCCGGAGGAAGAATGTAAGCCAGATGACAGCGACGACGTCTCTCTGGGGAAGTCACAAACTGCAACAGAGCTGTCGGAGTCCAACGACAACTCTGTGTCAGTTTACCTGGACGCCAACAGTGAAGAATACTGTCGGGACGGCTGGAACGACAACCTGACGCTCGCCCTGTCACTGACAGGAAACGGCAGCTTCTGTGGCATTAATGATGACCTCAGTTGTGGAAGCAGTAATGGGAGGAAACATGGCTCCTCAACTCCAGACTCAGATGCAACAGAAATCCCAGCTGATGACGATGAAGAGGAGGCTTTGTTTGTGTCTGTGAGCTCTGATGTGGATGTGCAGAAAAGCAGTGCAACACTCACAAGCTCAGTTCGTCAGTCAAGTGACAGCATTGTGATGACCGTGAATACTGAGCTCCAGACAGAGGCGCCTGTGGCTCATAATGAGAGCTCAGAGGTGGTGATAGAAAGGCCTGTATTGCCCTGTCCTCCACATCCATCTGAGGGAAGTCAGACAGAGCCTCCTGCCTCTGAGGACCTCAGCAAATGCACACAGATTCCAGCTGAAGATGTTGAGAAAATCACCTCTCCTCCACCTGAAGAGGCTGAAACATGTGCAGTGGACTCCAAACCCTCCCACCCTAATACGAGTCTGCCAGCCACAGTGGCAAGAACCAAACCTGCTCCCAGATTAGCCACCACCACAGCTGTCAAACGATCCAGTCCAGAAGCAAAGAGAGTTTCCAGAGTGGACTTGAAAACGGTCAAGGCTAAAGTTGGTTCACGGCCTAACCCATACCCGTCTAAAACAGCCACCCAGGTACTGATGTTTTACTGAAATGTGTACAGCTACACTACCACTTTAAAGTTTAGGGACGCTATGTTTTTGTTCTGAAAGTTGTATGTGATAGACAACAATTAATGGACTCATTAATCACAAATCATATGTGATTATTAATGGAACACTATGGTAGGTATACACAGGTCAATGTTCAGTATCCATTACACCTGTGTTTTATTGGCACACAGTTGGTTATAATTAGCATGTTAGCGTTAGCCCTGATGCAATTCCTTATAGTCTCAAAATTGCTTCAAATAACACAAAGTTCTCATCAAACTAGCCATGTTCTTAGTCTTAGAAATTGAGGCTGTTTCATGTGGGGCAATTGCCAAAAGTGAAGTTTACATGCACTGAGGTGTACTACTCCCCAGAGGAAAGAAAGAGGTGGGTGGCTCCGCTGAGTGTCTCGTTTTAGAAATGGATACATCAAAGGTCCTCTCATGCAAGCTTCACTAAGTGGTGTCCTTAAGAGACAGACTGAGCTGCAGAATTTAAAAAAAACAAAAACAAAACTCAAGTTTACTGGTGTGTACTGCTCCCTTCACAGAGCAGTGTAATGCATCTCTTACCAGAGTAGATAGAAGTGAGTGCCTTCTGCAGAATTGAGCACCTGAACACACACTGATCAATTTCATGTAACATCAGATAAAAAAAATGTGCTTTTGTTGCACCCCAGCTGAGCAAGGCAAAGGGAGGAGTCATTTATTACTTAGTCTAGAAATGAAGGCAAGTTTGTCCAGGATGGATGAGGTCTGTAGGTGCTCCCACATCAAGTGAACTAACAGGAATAATCTAATCTATTTTATAACCCACAAAACCTACCTACCCAAACAAAAATAAACACAGCTGTGTCTCAGTTTTAACAAAAACAAAGCTGATGTGTGGTGTTGTAGGAATTTAGAAACTAACCCTGACACAGCTCCTGCCCAGAAATTAAAAATGCTTCACAATAATCCAACTCTTCCAAGTATCTGCCTACAGCAGGATACAGCAGCTTACAGGGTTCAAAATAATCAGCAGAAAATCAACTAACACTTCTGACTTCTGTCAACAGAAAGTGACCCCAAACTTTTGAGCAGTTGTTTACCAGGTGATATGAAGCTGTCTCCTCTAACATTTAAAATGTCTTCTACTCAGAACAAATCTGCCCCACCCAATGGGAAGAGAGCTGTTCTGAGAAAGGAGGAAGTGCTGACTGCTTATGCAGGGAAAAGGCAGAGGTCATCTGCAGGTCCGGTCAAAGTGGCTGTTGCGCTGAAACCCATCAGAGAAAAGAACAGCAAACTTAAGACCAATCACAGGACAGCAACTGGTGACCCTGCCGTGCCACAGAAGAAGAGTTTAGCCGTCAGTCGAACACTGTCCACTTCAACCAGCTCTCTGGGGTCTGAGGTTGCTGGGGAAAAACACCTAAATGCTCCCAGGAAGGCTGAGCAGGATGTGCCTGGTAAACATGGAAAACCTGATGATGAGGAAACCAAATGCCCAAATGAGGAATCTGTGGGGGAGCAAACGGAGTGGACAGCAGAGGCTTTATTGTCAGGAGCCACTGTGGAGAAACCACGAACTCCTACCAGGGTGAGTATGAAGAATAAATGAACTGCACTCCTGTGCCTCAGGCCGAGCTTAGCCGCAGCTGACATTTTCAAATGTCATTTTGAACACAAATGCCAGCGAGGATCCCGTAACTCTTTATACTTGATCTATACATACAGATGTATGTGCATCTTGTTGGCATCCTCTGCAGTGATACATCCCGGTGTTTGTGAGGAAGGATGATAGGAGAGAAAAGAGCTACTCTAAGGAAATGGTGCAACACATGCAAAAATTATTTTCAGTATGATTGGTAAAAATTTTCATGCAGATCGCTCCATGATTCCTTTTTTTATTTATTTTGGGGGGGGGGGGGGCTTGTTATCCTTTCCTGGGACAGAACAGTGGAGAGAAGACAGGAAAGCTGGGAGAAAGAGCAGGGAGGAGACCTTGCCTTAGCCATCCATGATTTTTAATCCTCATCCAATCACATAACCTCCTTGGTGGGGATAAAAACAGAGTTGGTGTTTAAGCCAAATGATGCGAGAAAGGAAATCAGTTCATGCACGATATGGAGGCATTTTCAGTCTGAGTGATCCTGTGTAACATGAGCTCAGGTTGCAACAGATCAGTTTTACTTTTAATTCCTGTTTTAAAAAAACATGCAGTGAAACTGTGTCTACTTTTACACATCCAGGTGATGCAGTTTGAAACTTGAGGCTTGAAAATCTGTTTCCTGATAAATAACTCGGAGCTCCAGCTGCCCGATGCCCAAAGCTGAGCCGCTGTTGATTTGTAAGAAGTAGAGTGACAGTATGAGTGTGCACGCTGTGTTAAAGCAGGGAGTGGTATGTCCACAGAGAGCGTGCTCCATCTCTGGTATGTGTTTTTGAAGATGTATTGAGCCTGTGACAGGTTTAAAACCTGCCCCAATAGTTTCTGTCATAGACCGCCCCGGGGGTGGGGGGTGGGGGCAAATACAGTGGTGTGAAAAAGTGTTTGCCCCCTTCCTCATTTCCTGTTTTTTTGCATGTTTGTCACACTTAAGTGTTTCGGAACATCAAACCAATTTAAACAATAGTCAAGGACAACACAAGTAAACACAAAATGCAATTTGTAAATGAAGGTGTTTATTATTAAAGGTGAAAAAAATCCAAACCATCATGGCCCTGTGTGAAAAAGTGATTGCCCCCCTTGTTAAAACATACTATAACTGTGGTTTTTCACACCTGAGTTCAATTTCTCTAGCCACACCCAGGCCTGATTATTGCCACACCTGTTCTCAATCAAGACATCACTTAAATAGGAGCTGCCTGACACAGTAAGGTCCACCAGAAGATCCTTAAAAGCTACACATCATGCCGAGATCCAAAGAAATTCAGGAACAATTGAGAAAGAAAGTAATTGAGATATATCAGTCTGGAAAGGGTTATAAAGCCATTTCCAAAGCTTTGGGAATCCAGCGAACCACAGTGAGAGCCATTATCCACAAATGGCGAAGACATGGAACAGTGGTGAACCTTCCCAGGAGTGGCCGGCTGCCCAAAATGACCCCAAGAGCGCAGCGACGACTCATCCAAGAGGTCACAAAAGACCCCACAACAACGTCCAAAGAACTGCAGGCCTCACTTGCCTCAGTTAAGGTCAGCGTTCATGCCTCCACCATCAGAAAAAGACTGGGCAAAAATGGCCTGCATGGCAGAGTTCCAAGGAGAAAACCACTGCTGAGCAAAAAGAACATTAAAGCTCGTCTCAATTTTTCCAAAACACATCTTGATGATCCCCAAGACTTTTGGGAAAACATTCTGTGGACCGATGAGACAAAAGTGGAACTCTTTGGAAGGTGTGTGTCCCACTAATCTGGCGTAAAAGGAACACTGCATTTCAGAAACAGAACATTATACCAACAGTAAAATATGGTGGTGGTAGTGTGATGGTCTGGGGCTGTTTTGCTGCGTCAGGACCTGGAAGACTTGCTGTGATAAATGGAACTATGAATTCTGCTGTCTACCAAGAGATCCTGAAGGAGAATGTCCGACCATCTGTTCGTGTACTCGAGCTGAAACAAACTTGGGTTCTGCAGCAGGACAATGATCCTAAACACACCAGCAAGTCCACCACTGAATGGCTGAAGAAAAACAAAATGAAGACTTTGGAGTGGCCTAGCCAAAGTCCTGACCTGAATCCTATTGAGATGTTGTGGTATGACCTTAAAAAGGCCGTTCATGCTCGAAAACCCTCTAATGTAACTCAATTAGGACAATTCTGCAAAGATGAGTGGGCCAAAATTCCTCCAGAACGCTGTAAAAGCCTCATTGCAAGTTATCGCAAACGCTTGGTTGCAGTTGTTGCTGCTAAGGGTGGCCCAACCAGTTATTAGGTTTAGGGGGCAATCACTTTTTCACACAGGGCCATGATGGTTTGGATTTTTTTTCACCTTTAATAATAAACACCTTCATTTACAAATTGCATTTTGTGTTTACTTGTGTTGTCCTTGACTATTGTTTAAATTGGTTTGATGTTCCGAAACACTTAAGTGTGACAAACATGCAAAAAAACAGGAAATGAGGAAGGGGGCAAACACTTTTTCACACCACTGTACCTGTGAAACCCTGCTGTGCATGGCAGCCTCTGCGTGAGTCTTTATTTTAAAAGGGAAACATCACCACATATTCAAAATGTTTGGTGAGAGTTGTGTGGCTTCTTTTGTGTATATAAGAGAACTAAACTGCATTTTCCCTTTTGGAGCTCAAAATGCATTAAAAACAAAACTGAATAACAGTGTGACTGTGGTCACATCTGCAGACTTTGTTGTAAGCAATTTCACGTAGGAGCTGTTTTCTTTCTACTGTCTGCACCGGAGAGCTGCACGCTTCCTTCTGCAGAGTGATGTGCATTTCTGGGAAGGAAATTGCTGCTGCTTATTACTATTTTTTTATTTGTTATGTTTTTCAATGAATTTTTTGGAGTTTTGCACACCACAAGCTGAGTGCCAGTAAGTTAAAAGTCTGTTTAAGAGAAGGCAGAGGGACAACTTTGGAAAAAACTGCTGCTTTAAAGGTTGAAGTAGTTCCGAGCAGGATTTTATTGCCCTTTAAATATCTTTATTTTATATACAAGCCGGGACTGAGATGTGACACTCGAGTTTAATTTGGCAGTAATGAAAGCAATGGTGTTGCACGTGTGTGTTGCAGTCCATCTTTTCATGCATTACCAGACAATCCGTTGTGCTGCCAGCTTGCATGTTAACACATGATTTAGTGTGAACTGGTATGCTGAAGTAATCCATGGGCTCAGCCTCTTGGCATGGCTAAAAACTGAAGTAGGCTACGAGCTACGCTGATTTCTGTACAAGCTCAGGGCCTGCTCCTCTGAGATTCAGGATCTGATGAGTCTTTATGAATAAAAACACTTTAGAATAAGAATACATTTATGAACACTGTCAAGCTCTCCTGCTCTGTTGGCAGCTGAGCAACAAAGGGGTGTGCATGTAGGTTTTAGATTTAAAAAGAAACATTTTCTTTGGAGACAGAGAAAGATGCCAGACCTTCAGTCATAAACTCGCTCCATGTGTGCTCAGAGGGGGAGGAACATGGAGGGGTGGGGGTGGGGAAAGAAAAAAATCTTGGCCAGGTCCGAGCTGGGATTCTCGAGGGGAATGTACAATACAATGCCAACTGTTTTTGCCCTGCTTGTAGTTGCAGCACACTCCCAGTTTCCCTCCTCCTTTCCTTCTCCCTCTCTTCCTCCTCCCCTTCAGTTTTAAAACTCTTGCTGTCACTCCTCCCCTCCTTCACCGTTTCCCTCACTTCCCTCCACATTTCTGACTCCGAGCAGGGAATGGCTAACACCATGGTCTCAGTCCGCAGCTCTGAGCTGGGGCGCCTCGGCTGGGACGCTGTCACTAAACGTCAGTTCTTCTTACAGAAAGTCTCCTCCAAGCTGGGACCCAACACCAGGCACCAGGGGAGAGGCACGAAAGTGGATAAGGGGCCCTCAGGACCAGCTCTGGGCTCGGGGACTGGACCTCCAAGTCAGGGAAGCCCTGGAACCAGGCAAGCCGAGACTGATGGCTCCACACTAGGGGAAGGTGGACAAAGTGCTGGGAGTGTATCTCCAACCAGAGTGAGACCGAGCCAAAGTCAGAGCCAGGGTGAGTCAACGTGTTTCTGCCTCCAAGCAGACACACAAACAGGAGCTGTTTGAGCACAGATAACTGGACTGTCAACACAACAGCAAGCTACACATGGACAGGTTATCTACACATGGCTCACTCTGTCCCACTGTCATTCATATCAGTTGTTTAAGTGTGTGAGCGCGTGTGTGTGAGCGTGCGCGTGTGTGTGAGCGTGCGCGTGTGTGTGAGCGTGTGTGTGTGAGCGTGAGCGCGTGTGTGTGTTTGTGTGTGTGTGAGAGAGAGAGACGGGAGACAGTCCCGGAGTCGTCCCTTAAGCAGATTCAGGAAATGAGCAGGCTGACATTGTAGAGCTGCAACTTAAAATCCACATACCACAGTGCACACACACTGTTTTACAAGCCTGGCGTGTATACACACACACACACACACAGAGCAGTGAGTGAGCGTGTCACTGATGGACAGACATGCAGAGTTACTGCCTGTGTGTGCATGCATGCAGCTGATGAGCTGGTTTTGTTTCAGCAGAACTTTTTTTGTGTCTCTCTTAATGTGTGTAATTAGCTGCACTTCCCCATTGCTCTTCAGAGAAAACACATGCCCCCACCCCCACCCCCATACTGGTGTTTGTTTCCAGTTTGTTGTTGTGCATGTTTGTGTACCCTTCATAATGACTCACTTCTCTGTGTTGGTGAATGCAGTGTAAACTGCTCATGTTGAGATGTTCGACTTAAACAGTGTTGTGTCCTCTGCCTGGCATCCAGTAGCCTGTAATTGTGTGTGTGTGTGAGTGTGCGTGTGAGAAAGCAGCTTGTTTTCCACAATCATTGTGCTGCAACGTGTCATTTACATAGCTGAAAATGGCGATGTGCATATTGTGGAATATTTGTGTGGAAACCCAGGCGCTGTCCTTGTAAAGGTCACATTCAGCTGGACAAAAGTTGGTCTGTCCTCTTTGCTCACACTCAGGAACAGACAGACATCTCTGGACCTGAACACTAAAATCTCCATGAATGGATTCTTTTGTTTGTGTGTGTGTGTGTGTGTGTCATGATACATGATGACTGACTGTATAAAAAGGATGGCCATAGCCACCAGGTCTGAAAGCTGGAACCAGTGCAGAAGTGCCATAAACCTGCATTCTGTTTAATGGCCAGCAGGGGGCGGGACTCTGAAGTAAACACCTTCCTGGTGACTTTATGGTCAGTTGCTAATTTTAATTAGTCTTGAATACGGCATGATGTTTGTTTTATAAATGATAATCTCATTAGAACCTTAAAGGAGAATTAATCAGGTGGTGCTGTGTGAGTGTTACATGATGCAGATGCTCAGGCTGAGCCTCCGAGGCGTCCTCCTGTGGAGTGGGAGATGTCACTGTGGCTGAGATTGTCCTCTCTGTGGAGCCTGTGAATTATGATTTGTCAGTCTGCATACAACTCTTCACTCTAGCTCAACACAACAAAAACAAAGACCCACTTTTTCACAATATTCAGCAACTGCATTTTCCAAGTTAATCATTTATAGAGCTGAATTATCGGGAGCAGATAGCTGATGTAGTGGCTTCATTCTATTTTGGTCGCTTTCTTAGAAATTAATTATTTAATTTGGAGGTTTGCCCGTGTCTCTGTATCTATGCTCACATTTCATGGGTTCTATAAAGAGCCTTTTGTAAGGTGGAGGAAAAATTCTTCTGTTTTAACTCTTAACTGGATTTCATGTCACCACCCCAGCTTCGAGTGCTCTGGAACACAGGTGGCAGGTATCCACGAAGCAGGAGACACATTTATTGAGAAGGTTTAGATCCAACAGAGACACCTGCAGAGCTGTAGTACATCAATGAGCTCTCAAACTCTATACTTGTAAGTGCTGGCAGTTTCTTTGCAGCCTTTAATATAATTAGGAAATATACAGTATCAAAAACATTAGATTTTTCTGCATTTGTATATAAATTTGCCTTGAAATACAGCAAGAATCATGAGTAAGCTCTTCTAATTAATAATCAGGCACCACATGTCCTCGGAGCGTAGCTTGGTAAATGTAAGCTGGCCCTGAGGCTGATGACATCAGTGAAAGTTAAGTGGAGTCTGGAGTTTACAAACCTGAAGTCTGCTGAATGAAACCTGATCAGACGAGTGGGTCGGAGTAAAAAGCAGCAGCTGGGGGGCGACCCGAGGAGGTAGGGGCCGGGGCTGGTTAGGAGTGACTGAACATTCAAAATAAATAGCACGAGGACCTCTGTCGCACAAAGCCTCGTTCTCTCAGACGACTACACTCTTTTTTTTAATTGTTAAAATATTGCCAAATATACCTGCCGTTCCCTGGCTCACTTGGATGATCGATTTCAGTCTTGGGTCTTTGTTGCCATCAATTAATTTTAGCACATTATTTAAGTTTAAAGGCACAGCACAAAATAACTGCAGGTACTGGCCTGAAACATGAGGACCTGCCAGGACTCATTTGGACTCTAATTTCTGACTTTTTGCGTGTTTTTAACAGTTGGAAGTGTTTCTGGTGTGGTGCATGGCCTTGAATGGCTCAGTTTGCAGTGCACGCTGCTCTGTCAGGTTATTAATGGCCAAAATATCTCAAACTACTGAAGGTAAACTTTCTTGTGGACGCAGGCCTTTCTCTTTGAGCAGTAATAGCTTTTTTTCTGCATTTGCATACCATACACAAAATGCATAACCATTATTAAACTTCTGTCACATCTTAATTATAGACGGGTATATTGCACTCTAAGCTCTAATGTTGTTTTATCACTCAGACCTGAGATTGATAGAGCAGGATGGGAGAGAGTTAGCTCCTGGTCGTTTCTCTCAGACCAGGAGCTGCTTTAAAAAAGGAAAGCTCTTGTTAGTGCCTTCATGCGCCTCAGGTGGAGATTACAGGAGGAGTGTAACCAGTGTGTACTGGTCAGTGTCTGTTTCAATAGTAAACATGAGGACTGCGTGCCCCGAGCCGGCTCTTACCAAACATCCATTGCTTAGGTAACAGAATCCAGCTGCTTTCCTCTGGCTGCCGTTTCCTCCAAACTGAAACCAAATGAAGTCAGATGTTTCCTGCTGGCTTCAGTTGCGCTACAAGTTTCACTGCTGTGTGTGTGTGTGTGTGTGTGTGTTAATGTGATGCAATGCAACTGCAGCGAACACATGTAAACCTTTTTTCCCCTCTCTTCTTGTTTAACAACCCCCAAACCCATGTTTGTGTGAAGTCAGGAGAAACTTTGGATCAAACTTTAATTATTCAGACATGAGCCTGTGTGACAGGATACAGCACAGCAGGGAAAACGAGTTACAAATAATGGAGCAAATTGTTGCCTGTAAACATGCAGAGAGTACAAAGATTTGATTTCAGTGGAGACAAAATGGGCTTTGGGTGAGCTGGAGTCCCTTAAGTCCCAAAGACAGAGGAGTCAGCGTGTTAGTCGGGCTGGGGCTGCTTCATACCAACCTGAAGAGGCATTGTTGGGATTCTTTGTGCACTTTTTGAAAGATGCCTTTATTCTCTCATATGCGGGAGGTGTGATCTGGCATTGTGTTTGGATCCCGAATGTTGGATTTGGAGTGGATGGTGCTACAGATGTTTGAAATCTCTCCCTCTGTCCTCATTAAAAATAAAACTGAGCTCTCTGTTTGTCTCTTAACATTTCGCTTCTTTTTCACCGGCGTGTCTTTGTGCTGTGACCTTCGGTCTCGGCCTGGCCCACTCAGCGCTGCTGGATTGTTCACTTGCTTTCACTTCCTGAGCGTCTCGTGTCCCTGGTTTGGTGTGAAGAGGAGGGCGGCGTGGCTCTCAGGAGAATCCATTTTGCTTTGGTCTCTGGAAAGAATGTGTGATTCAGTCCACAAAAATGAGTTTGAGACGTTGGGCTCCACATTTTCACAACTGTAGAACTGCAGCAGCATCCTGCTCACATACAGGACTGTGTGTCAAAGGCTGCAGTTACTAAACTGTTACTGCAATGCCATAGTTAAAACCTTGGCTAAAATCTTGGAGTCTGTTGTCAGAGGCGCCCCCCGCTGACTGATGGAAGGATCTCACACTGACTCAACAGATTATTTTCTCATTATTAGCCACATAGGTTGACAGGTCAAGGCTCATTATTGTTTCTGCTGCAGGTTTGTGAGACAGGGTTTGGTGAAAAGTGGACTGAAGGTGCAAACAGCGATACACTTCTGAGACGCTGGTTTGCATTTAAACTAAGCTGAACAATTAACAGAATCAGCAGCTGTACCTGGTTTCAATTTAGCTGATCTCACTTTCACACCTTGTACACTCCGTGGCCAAATGTTTGCCCAGATATAATTTCCAAACTCCTTTTCTTCATTTTCCTTTTTTTTCTTTCTCCCAGGTATCCCCAAACCTCGCACCAGTGCAGCCCCTGGCCCCACAGCGGCTAAACCAACAGCCAATCAGCAGTCGGGGTCAGCGGGGCGACCTGCCGCACCCTCCACCGCCTCAAAACTTCCTGTTAAAGAGTTACCAACAAGCCTTAGCTCCTCCTCGCTGGGAAGTAACGAGAACAATGGAGTCACAGGCAAAGGTAGGTGTGTGTGTGTGTGTGTGTGTGTGTGTGTGTGTGTGTGTGTGTGTGTGTGGGTAGCCTGACACACACTTTCTGTGCATCATCAGAGGTAGTTTTCTTTGGTGTGGTTTCCCTCTGACTATAACTTCCTCTCATTTCCACTGTGTCTGTGTGTGTTGGAGACAAAATGTGTGTGTGTGTGTGTATACATACGCGCACACACACACAGAGCTGCTAAGATGAGCTGACATTCATGACCATTCTTGCACAAACAGGCTATTAAAGTGAAATATCCACGGGCAGGTCCACTCTGTCATCTCCTTTGCTCACTCTGTCCGTGCGCGCGCACTGCGTGCGTGTGTGTGTGTGTGTGTGCGGCATATCCTGTCATCCTCAGTGAAGGTCAAGGAGCACATCTGTTCAGGACTGAGATCACAGACAATCCGTGTCGTCTGCAGCGTTCATTTCTCTGCACCTTTTATTGAGCTGTTTATTTTCTCTGAGCTGCAGATAAAAGGCTGAAAGTCACTGATGTTTGTTGCTGCGTCCATCAGCAGCAGCCACAGGAGGACCTGATCTCAGAACAGGGTTCACATCAGGATTCACAATCAGAAAGAGGCTGTGTCTTTCTCCAGCTTTAGGGCCATAAGTGCTCATAAACATCAGGATCATCTTCATCAGCTGACTTTAGTCTGAATCTTCCTGCACAGCACAAAGGCACTCCACACTGAGGGCAGAGAGGACTGAGCGTAACTGAGTCTCTGAGTTCATGGTGACTGATTTATTTCCCATTCATGTGCCTGTGTCTTCGTGGCTTCTGCAGACTTTGTGCTCGCCACCTCTGCTGCGTGAGGCTGTCCATAACTTCCTGTTTAGCCTTCACTGGCGCTGCAGAACTCATAGCAAACCAGATATCCAGCACATAAAATGATCTTCTGCTTGATCTAACAACTTTTACTGGCCATTAGTTGCAGTTCCACAGCTGGAATTCCTCTCATCTGCGGATTCAGAGGTTTTCCAAGTGTGCCCTGAGAACGTCCTTCTCTGTGCAGTTGGCAGCAGCACAGATGTTCTGTGATCCTTCTGTTTCTGCCTTCTTTTAAAAGCTGCATGTTTCCCTCTGATGTGCTGATTTCTGCAAAGTTGATGTGAAACATTGAGAGAAAATAGCACATTAATGCAGGGGGACAAAGCACATAAAAATATGAGGAATTATCCTTTAAGTTGGACTAATTTCTTTTAAATTGCAGTAATAACTGTTGCTGTTCAGCCCCGTTCACACTAATACATTTAAAATGACAGAAATGCAATAAATGAGTCAATAAATGAGTCACCCTGAAAATATAATACTTAATACTTAATACTGATAGCTTGACGACGCTGGGCACTGAAAGGCAGGCTTCAGATTAGCCTGAACACCTACACATGAGAAACCAGCTGGATACAGAAAAGGGAAAAACACAAATGAAAGAGGCAGCCTCACAAACACAGATTTACTCGCAAGATTCTGATGTAAGACTGTGTGCGTTTTGTGTCTGTCCTCTCAGTTGTGTTTCAGACTCAAATAAGAAAAAAATTGATGTTTTCAGCAGAATCTCACAAACTCATTTGGCTCCAGAGGTCCTCCTGGATCCAGGGACTTAGTTCGGGGTTGATGTCTTAGACTGCTGCCTCGAGCCTTCAGCAGACTCTGCAGTCATGAACACAACGTCCGTGTGATCGCTCCTGTTATAGTTTGGAGTGCTCCGCCTGGGGCACATGTGTACTTGGTAACTACTTTAAAAAGAACAAAGGAAAAAAAAGGAATATCTACAAAATAAAATCCTGTTCCCTTAAAGGAAATGCAGCCCAGAGAAGACGCTGCCTCAGTGAAGGTTTGCACTTTCGGAGTGCTTCTTGTTTTTAATGCTTTTTTAAAAAAAAAATTTTTTTATGTGTTTTAATTTTCCTCATAATCTTTTGCAATACCTGCTCAGTGCCGTGTATTTTCCATACCAGGCACTTTGGGAGCCCTCCTGCAGGGAAATGTGAAGGTCTGGAGCCTCCAGTGCAGCACAGAAACACGTGGTTAGAGATCACTTGTTGTTACCATAGTAATATTTAGTTTTTCTGTATTTAGTCTTATCACAGAGGAGCGTTGGTGTTGGTCTACCTCCACACAGTTAGTTACAGCATCACATGGACCAACACTAACATGCAGGCCGACTGATTTAGGACTGAAGAACAGAGGACATTAAAATACTTGATTCCAGGCAGCATGAATCATTATTATTGTAGCTTTAAGTAGACAATCAGTCCTCAATATAG